>JAGDQP010027763.1:0-11719 GCA_022664845.1 Lepisma saccharinum
GCGGCACGTTTAGCGGGTGACAAACAGCTAAAAACAAAATAATAAAAGCTTCTACAAACGAAAGTAAAATCACCTATTAAGTTGAAATAGACCTAAACGTGTTCAAAATTTCAATACAGGCGCTCTAAGGGATGTTTTATGTTATACCTTATAAACTACCTTCATCTCTAAAATTCAAAATCGCGATTCAAGTGAGATAAGCAGGTCTATTGCCTTAGTGGAGTTAGCAATAGCGATGCCACGACAGGCTCCAGAGATAATAACAAAAGTACACTTCGTGATGCGAGACAATGTTGTGGCCGTCGCGTCGATTGGTCGTGTTGTTTGGCTTAAAAACGATGAAAAGGGCGGCAAAATTTAACTTCATTCCCAAAAGAAAATGTCTAGATCCGGCATTGGGCTTCATCTCTCACATCCTGACTTATAACGTCTATGGCTACGTTGAAGAGGTACAGTCTTAAGGCTGAACCCTGGTGTAGTCCAACATAACAGAGATTTGGCGTGTCTATGCCACACTACTTCTTACCTGAGTTCTAGCTCTTGTATACATATCTTGGATTATCTTTACATATTCTCTGGCACTCCTTTCTCCCTCAAGCATCTCTATATTTCATGACGTTGTACTCTGTCGTAGACTTTCTCCAAATCAATAAAAACCATATGCAATCCTGTTTGCTTTTCCTGACGCTTTCCATAGTTTGTCGTAATATAAAAGTTGCTTCCGTTGTAGCGTTTTCCTGGCATATATCCAAATTGTTCTTCTCCTATTGTAGTTTCTTCTCGCAATCTTTCTTCTACAATTTTCTCCCAAATCTTTATCGTAGGTGACATTAGTTTGATTTCTCTATAGTTTCCACAATCCTATATATCTCCCTTCTTAATTACACAATAACACTATCCCTCCATTGAGTCGGCATTTCTTCCTGTTCATATACATATTGCATCAGATCCCATACAATATTCTACTTTTTGCCCCAAACTCTTCCACGCTTTTACTGGTATGCAATCAGGACCTGTAGCTTTTCCGGTCTTCATTTTCTTTAATGCTTACTGTACTTCTTCCCGGCTTATTCGTGGTGTTGGTTCAAATTTGGATAAGATAAAAGATAAAATGAATTTTATGGGCGGTAACAGCACTATGGCTTATGCGCGTCCCGAATCAACATTTAGTGCTCCATCACTAAGAACATTCCTAAGATTTTTTTTTAATTTAGGAGAGTTTCGAAATATTTGCCCCATCTCTCTTTGATTCTATCTTCATCGCTAGGTACTAATCCTTGGTCATTCTTAATTTGCCTAATATGTGTAATATCCTTTGTTGCCTTGTCGCTGGCTTTTGCTTACCTGTATATCTTCTTTACTTCACCTGGTGTTTCAAGTTTGTCATGCAATTCATTCCAGGCTTGCGTTTTTGCTCTATCCACTGCCTTCTTTGCTTCCTTATTAGGAGCTTTGAAGCTACATTTATCTTCTTCTATCCTTGAAGTATCCATCTCACCTAGTTTTAGCCTTTCTCCTCGCTTTAATAGCTTCTTGCACTTCCTCGTTCCACTACCACATCTCTTTTCCTACAGGGGGACTCTTTCCAGAAATTCTACCCAAAGTCTTCTATGCGGCCGTTAGTATGATCCTACTGTCCACATTCCACCAATGTTGCCCATTTTCTTCTTGCAGATGTATACTTTCGATAACCTCTTTTCTGAACAACGTTAGTCTCCACCATCTAATTTTGGACTCTCAATTTCGCGGCCTCCTATTATTTCTACCTGCGAAATCCCAGTCCACACTCACCAGTCTGTGTTGCGGGGCCACGATTTCACTATCTATGATCTTGCAGTTCTTTATTTCCTTAAGATGTTGTCTTCGACACAAAATGAAATCGATTTGACTTTCTTTTCCACTACTCTTCTAAGTTAAATATGCTCCTTCTTCTTCTGAAAAAAATGTATTGCAAATCACCAGATCGAATGCCGTTACAAAGTCTATTATTCTTTCTTCTTCGTTCCTATCTCCACACCCGAGCCACCGTGGATCCTCTCAATCCTTTCTCTACTTCTTCCTACATGCCCATTCAAGTCGCCGCCCACAATTACCGTACTCTCTCCGGTGGAGGTACACTGTCATGGTCCAAATGCTCCCAAAATATTATCTTCTCTTCTTCCTCGCAGCCGACTTGTGGAGCATAAGCACACACCGCATTGATCACTTCACCCATGTATATCCTGATTCTCATCACTCTGTTGTTCCTTCTATTCTCACTTACTACGCCGTCTTTCAGATCTCTTGAAAGAACAATTCCTACGCCGTTCCTTCCATGTTCATTAGCTCCTCTATACAGCAACTTGTAGCCACCTCCTAGCTCTCTTGCCTTATTTCCTCTCCATCTTGTCACTTGCACGCACAAGATCGCCAACTTTCTTCTTTCCATCAAGTCTGCAATCTCTCTTCCTCTTCCATCCATGATCCCAACATTCAGTGAACCTACTCTGGGGTTCACGTGGACTAGCTTCTTTAACCGAGCGCGTCTTTAACTCAGTAGCAACCTTGTTTATTTCTCACAGAAACCGGGTGAAACCATTTTATACTGTACTTGTTAAAATTAATTTGGGAGCTAATGGTTATTTTTCTCAGTTAAGACATGCACCATTAAGGCTATTATAGTCAACATAATGTCTGTACCTGACAGCTAGAAGAGATTAAGTCTATTTGTCAAAATATGATAAATGCAATTTTGTACAGCATTCGGAAGGCTTCAATAATGGTTGCTTGATTCTTATTGTAAACATGTTAATTACATAAACAAGTTAGTTTATTAGCTAATTTGTCCACTTATGTTAGTTTCTATGTTAAAAGAAGTAGGTTTTGTTTTTCGAAAACGAGGATTTCTGACTTACAAGCTCTTAGCTTTCAGGTACAGATATGTAAACCCTTGTACTAATACTAGTAAAGTGCCTATTTGCGGGGTAGAACTATTTTTAAATCTCTATATGCAATGTTGAACGTTGAAAATTTTCATTATAACAAACAGGAGACACACGAATCCGAAAGAATACATACTTTTAAATAGAAATTATGACCAGAAACTCGTTCTTTGTAACAACCAAAGGTATGTAATTACAGCAACTGTTGTAATAAAACAATAAATAACACACTTATATTACATCAAAACTTTGTCAGATACATTTCGAGAACTTTTTTATAATATCCTGTAAAGAATTTAAGGAAATATGTTAAAATGACGATTTGTGCAGTCAATGCTTTAGTTTTTTTTATATACAAGTTTTATGACCCATCTATATTTCTTTAGGTAATTAACGATTATGTTTGGTTTAAATTAACCGTAAAAGTTCAAGTGAGAATAAATTCTCAATAAATATTAACTGATTGATTGTGTACGATGAATTTTAGACATAATTCAATTTAAAAGTAATTATTAATGTCAAGACTATTTACAGATACTATAAGATCATAATAACCTGTTTACTTACCAGTGTTGTCAACTTTGAAGTTCTATGGTTGATTCTAGACAATTTGATTATAGTTCAAGTCAAAACAAAACGACCCTGATACCATATGTTTCATATATGATTTAAGGTCGTTTAGTTTTGATCGCGACTATACTTATTTAGTTAATGAAAAGTTACCATTTGTTCTTGTGTTTCAATTAGCTACTTTTTAGGTATGCTCTACCTAACAAAGTTGTCTAAAGGCCTTGATAATTAAATTCAAATTCAATTCCAGTGCGCGTTTCTCAAAATTGTCATTCTATGCAATGAGAAGTGTGAATTGCAGTATAAGGTTTATTGTTATAAAACTTAAAGAGAACTCAAACAAACTTACACTATAGAAATATAAGTATCCAAAAAACACAGTATTTTGAACTGTAACAAAAGAAAGTCTGTAGCTTGCGTTATAGACATACATTCTAAAACTTCTCGTCTCTCCGGGACAAAACACGAAAACAGACGGGATATCTCTTCAAAGCCGAGACGTCTGGTAAGCCGTGTATATATATATATATATATATATATATATATATATATATAGCCAACAAAACAATTTACTGACTTTCAAAGTTTCTATTTTTTAAGCATCAGTCAATGCCAGAGATCCAACAAAATTTCCCAATTTTTGCATTATTTTTTCCCTCCATGGGGTATATGCCCTGTGATACAAAACATTTCTAGCACAGGTGTAGTTGAAAATGAAAAGAAAGGTGGAAGACACAAACAACTCAAAGAAAGAGATGAACTGAGAGAGGAAAAACCATAACAGATCACATAGGACGTTTTCCACGAGTTGAATCTCATTATTGTAGAAACAATTCGACAAAGGAGTATCTTCACCCATATCTCAGTGTAAAGAAGATGTATCAGATGTTCTGTAAAGAAGAAGGTGCAGAAACAGCTTCACTTCGGTCCTACACAAAAGTTTTTAAAAAACAGTATATGGTATTTCATCGTCCAGAAAAAGATCAGTGTGGTGTGTGCTTAACTTATCACCTAGGAAGTGAATACGAGAAGCTGAAAATGAAGGAAAATTATGAGAGGCACACAGCTCAAGAAGCAGAGCAAAAAGCCAGCTTTTTGTGTTGCTGCTGTGTTCGACCTACAACAGATTATCTAATCTATTTACCTATTTCATATCACGACCCCTTATTCTACGAGAGGAGACTGGCAAACTATCTACAATTTGAGCACAAGAGACTGTTACTGTTTTATTTGGCATGAAGGAATCAGAGGTCGTGGATCTGGCAATTCTTGATTCACAAAGAGTTCATTGTTACTGTTTATTTATATACAGACAGTTGCATCGGCCAAAACAAAAGCCGAATTATAGTAGCTGCAATAATTTACACAATACTTACAAGTGATTGTGTTACGATTTTTGGAACCACAATCATGGTCAAAATGAAGGGGATTCAGCTCATAGTGCTTTGAAGAAATCTAGAGACATTTTTGTTCCTTCTTAGTTGGTGCCAGTTATAAAGTTACCTCGAAGTCAGAAACCATACACTGTGCATTACCTACAAACACAGGACTTCATTGATTTCAAGAGCGTAGCACAAAATTTTAGACTTTTCCAAGCCAATCGAACAGCAGATGGTGAAGTTTTCAACTGGCGGGAAGTGAAGGAAGCTTCGTATTGAAAGAAGTTCAACAACTAAGGTACACGTCAAAACAAGTCACCTAGACGAGAAGCAGAGTGTGTTGGAATTAAAGCGTTTTGATGTTAAAGACATCATTTTTAAGAAGCTGTGTTCGAAAAAGGTTGAGCCTGTGAAAGTTAGTGTGAACAAGTATAAAGATTTGATGTCAGTGTGTGAAGTCTTTGAGTTTTTGTACTTCTACGTCTAGTATAAGAATTTGGTAATTTTAGATTGTGGTTTACTATTTTTGTTTGTTTACCGCTGGCAACACTCCTGCTTACAAGTCCAGCTAGTTTTAGTTCCCTTGATAGGGACGCTATAAGAAAAGGGACCTACTGATCCCGTTCATAGTGTCCATCCGTCCGTGTCCAGAAATTAAATCTCAGCAACTACAAGGTGTAAAGAGATGCGTGAGATGTGGTTGGAAAGGGCTTGATTAAACTAGCTCAGAGCCCCTCGAACCATCCTGATTAGAGAAGTGGTTCAGAGTTGCCAGCCCATTTTTTTTTAAATAATTGTTCAAATTTCTTATATTCAGTTAGACCTAGCTGCGCCAAACTTTGCATACGCATTATTCGAGAACACTGAGGTTGTCTGCGTCTCCAAGCAACCCATTTATCAGTGTTGCAAGCCTATTTTCTACAAAATTATCTTGTTTTCAAATTACTTCCATTATTTTAGTCATAGAAGCACCAAACTTTGTATAAACATTGTTTGACACAATAGGAACATACTGCGGATGTTGCCGCTCCACAAGAACCCCGTTATCAGTGTTGCCATCTCATGCAAAAATATTTAACGATTTTCATGAACCATAAGGTGTAGAGAGATGTGTGAGGTGTCGCTCGAAATGTCTTAGCTAAACTAGCTCAGTCAAAGCGAACTTGTATGGGCAAAGATAGGCATCCAGGGACCAGGGGGGCTCGCCTTCGACTATTTACATTAAAATAGGGAGCAATTGCGTGTATATACAAAGGCAAGTTATATAAGGAGCGGAGGGACCAGGGGGCTTGCCCCCTCAAATGCTTACATCTAAAGTCCCTAATAGTTGAAATTAAGCGTTTCTCTATGAAGAAGGGCAAAATACAATAGCGAACAATAGTGTGTATAGCAGAGGTAACTCTCTAAAGGCGCGGGAAGCCAAGGGGGCTTACTCTCGACTACTTACAAGGAAACTCTCTCCGGTGGAACACGAAAATTAGCATGAAACTTCCACAGTGAATTGATGACGTGTTCGAATGAACACTCCTGTAGTACTACATCTCAGAGTTTCGCGGAACACGAATTACAGGACTTCAAAGTTTTCGAAATTTTGTTCTGAGCTCCTGAAAGACAGGCAACACTTCATACAAGTGTTGAACTTCTGCATTTCCCATTCACCCTGATATAAAAGGTTGCACTGAAAATAATTTAAATGTTAGATTAAAGTTATACCAATTGATTTCCAGGAGGAATTCCGACACACGTCCCTTTTAATTTAAGTGAGAATGTGCCATTGTGGTCAAGCGTTGCATGTTGTCTCAGTTTATTGTGGTCTAGTGGCAGAACGTGAAATTTTCTTAAATTAGATGGGTCAAGTAACACATCATGTCAATGTTCTTGAGGTTCCATTTACAAAAGCATGTGATCATTGACTAGTTTCTTTGAAAACTTTGCGGGAAATTACGTTTGCAATTCTCAAATATTATAAAATGAAACTTGGTAAGTAAGGTGATATTTTACACTATTTAACGTTATGAGCGCTTCAACTATCATCATTAGTATAAAAAGTACTGAAAATATCAATATTTGAACGTTATGTTAATTTCCCTACCTAAACACTCCTAAATTATTCAAATCCTAAGTTTTATTTCCCCGGAAACTCTATTTATTCAGCCCACTCTCCTCCCTCTCTGGTGAGCTCTGAGTGATATATAACTTCAGTGAAAATCATTAGAAAAGCTTACAAGCACGTTATTATAAGCGATTTACATTATATAAATTACTACTACTTTATGCATGTAATATGGACTAAAACTTAGTGCAGAACCAGACTCCATTTTGTGTATCACAAGTGTACCGGAAGTGAACGATATAATGTCGCGGATTGGACTATACACGCGCACGATAAATATGTTGTAATTGTGTAAATATATTATATATTTTTCTGCGCATCGGTTACGATCATTTGGACTAATAATTGAAACATTGGAATAAGTACAATATAATAGCACTTTATTGAATATGCATTTATATGGTAAAGAGCTCAGTGAACCTGTCTCTCATCCGAGCCCGCAGAAAGTTAAAGAGATTCTGCCTAACGAGTTGCAGTTGCAGAGATACGACGTTACAATTCACGGGATCACAATCAGACAACCTCTCAGCCCGATGACTCACAGTTCCCACCTCTTACCCAGGAGATACGGTTCGAATCCTTTATAAACCCCCGATTTTCTCGTCTCATCGTTCAGTCCAAGCCATACGGCGAAACCCTTGCCAGTCGTCAACCCGACTTTCTCTAAGGTAACACTTATAATCTTTCCTTAGTCTGTAACAACTTTTGAAACTTAGAAAAAAATGGACTCCTACAATCCACCCTTTCGGATTCCAGTCATTGGAATTAGGTTCGACTTAGAATAATCGTATTCTATAGTTAAACTGATAATATTATAACAGATTTCGCCATGTATTGGGACTCTGTATTATTCTGTATATTTAGTTATGTATATTCTTATATTATAATAAATATTGTTTCATGGGACTTAGTATTTTAGCAGTTCTTCAGTTTCCCATAACCTAGCTTCAGTCTATAGTAGTTGTATCTTAGCTTACAAAGGTGATAGACATCATCAGTCTACAATACTGAAGCTTCATATTTCCTATACTATAAGAAGGCCTTCTATCAATATTTCGTATTATGCATTAAGGAAAGGTATTCACCAAAGGATTTCATCCTCAGAAGACGAATACCAGAAGTGCAACGGAAGTATGTCAAAGTACGACTTCTCATACGGAAGGATAATTTATTGACTTTTATTATTCCTAAGACTCATTATTGTTGATTTTGAAACTCTTTGCTTTCATCCGTTGAATTATGTGTCTTCTATTGCTATGCACATCCAAATGTGCTGCGAAAGACTAACGCAGTGTTTTCATCACCGTCGAACCCAACTTCCTCTGTTGTGTTTTCCCGGATGTAGAATGCGGTTCTACATTTTGAAGCATAACAAGTGAAACTACACCAACACTCAGAAAAGCTACCATTTTAATATAAAAGCATGTAGAGTGGCTAAAATTATTATATTTGATATTTATTATCGATAGTTTGAAACACTGCATTCTGTGCTTCTCATATGATATTTATCATTACTAGAATATACCAAAACTACGATAAACAGCTGTAGTGTAATTTGAATAAAATAAACTTTACACCATGTTGGCAAAACTGACAAGCCAGTAACATCACATTTTAGCTTTTAATATCCACTCGATTAATATAAATTAATTTCTCTAACATCATATTTTGTGAATTATTAAGAAATATTTGTTTATCAATGTAAAAACCTGATTTTGGCCCCTTTGATTTCTCGAAAAGTGTTTTATTGATAAAACTTTACACGAACTTTCTTTTGATTTATTTGGTCTCAAAAATACGTATGTAACGGTACACCACGTTCATGTTTAGATCCCTTGATAAAATATCTACTATTGCTAACAATGTGACTACTTTACATCCCCACTTTGGCCGTCAGATGGTATCCAAAATATATTCTAAGCACGTATTTTGGCTAGCACAACATTTATGTTACAATGGCTTACATAACATAACATAAAGTCAGTACTGTATTAAAACAAAATACTAGACCATTACTGGAGATAATTGTTAATAGGTTTGAGTCTCTATCAATGGACCCTCGGAGCCTTAATGATTGTTTGTTGAATCACAGCGCTCACTTCTTACGTTGTATTTCTTTTCTAATATAATGAATTGTAATTTCCGTACTCATAAACCTTCTAACTTTGTTTTTAGTTACCTTGTCTTATAGTTAACACCGGTGCGGTAACGTTTTTGTTACATTAAAACTTCAAGGATTTCAGTAGAGATCAATTTTCTGTAGACTTTTATTGATTTTAGTTGTCCTTTTTCAAAACTTCATTCGGATACTGAGCTTAATATGTCCACAGTATAGAAGGATTCTTGAATCAGCTTCTTATTCTTATCTTGTCATTAGGAAATTTTGTTAATTGCCGATCACCACTGAAGTAAAAGCTACGCTTGGAAATAGATGGGTTGCTCCAAGCCATATACCATATAGGGTCTCTCCTAAATGATCTTACCTCCCTCCAAGCAAAAACTGAAATGACGCCACTGCTGTGAACCTCTCCCGCAACTAATTTCTAGATATGTACCTACATAACCTTTTCATAACATTTGAATACAACGATCGTATTATTTTGCTCTTTCGCCCCAATGAATTTTTATCTACCTTTCAAAAGATGGTGTCCTAGTATGACTAAATTATTTCAATACTTCTCTTCTATTTCGTGTAGTTTAGTAAAATGAAAGATTTCTTAAATAGAGGAAAATTTTTCAGCGAAGTGGAATGATACGACACTAAAGAACACAACTCCTTTTTATACTTCAGAACCACATATATAAATAGTTTTCCGGTATTCCTACCAAACAAAGTACATTTATCATAAGAATACACTAATATAAGGAGAATCGTTTTGTTTTAATGTAATCACCTACCGGGAAAATTGGAAAATTAAATAAATAGAATTAACTTCATGCGCATTACTGAATCGTTGAAGTTAGTTAATAAAAAATAGTCGCTATCAAAGCATAAGGGCGTAAGTGTAATGGATTTATATATAACTTAGGCCCTTGTCGTTTGAAAGCGATGAAGTACTTTATGCCTGAAAAAAATACGATCTGCGAGGGAATGGTGTAATGAAAGTTACGACTAAAGGAATGTATAAATCCGGTTAGCCAAAGGTAAAAATTCGTTTAAGCTTACACCAATATATATATATATATATTCTGTCGTGTCTAGAATGACATCTGTTGGAGAAACAAAAACAAAAGGGGGTTTTCACATCAAGAGGCTTTCAGTCCATCAAATATTATGAACAAAAAAAAGTTGATTACTTGATGCAATTTCTGGAACAAGCCAATGTGCAATAAATCCTACTTAGCGCGGCATAGTTGTTGTTTTTTTTCTGGATTAGTTTGACAAGGATTTATTTCGCAACGCAGAATTTTTTTTTTTCGGATGGCTTCCTACATGTCCGAGACGAGAATTAACAAACAATCCTCTTCATATAGATAAATATGGCTGTGAAGGTGCCTTGTGACGTGTTATGCAAGTTAACATATACACAAATCCTAATTCCTAAGAAATAAACTTACGGTAGCTATGAACAAAATGATGTGCGTATTTGATAAAACTTGTAAGTAGGAACAGTTACATTCACTGGATGAGTTGATTTCAAAGGAAATCCATATTGATTAGGTAAGGACCACTATTGCTGGTTTGATTAGAAGATTTCCGAACAATACATGTGCTAATACTTTGCGAATTTAAATGCTGCAAAAAAATGTAAGGAAAACGTGGTTTAATTTTAGTTTGTCCATCTGCTTTTGGTCTGGAACGTAGGTTATATGCCTTAACTAATGCAAGTATAGAGAAACTGACTTCAGATCTGCGTTCAGGGACCTTGATGTATCATTATTTTAATCTGGTAGAGCTATAACCTTCCGATACGGTAATTATTCACTATATGCACTCAGCTTTGTATCACACGCTAGCCTTTAAACTAAAGCAACTAGAAAGAACTGATTTCAGATTTAGGTTCAATGCCATAGATTAACCCTAAATTACACTTTACAACTGAAAAGGAAAGAATGCTTCTGTTTTACAATATTACTTTATCGGATCTTAAACAAAAGTTACTGCAGATGTCATTCTATTTCAGTTCAGTTGTCCTCTAACCCTAAACGCTAAAAGAATGATCTGGTAGGTCTTACATGGTTCAGTTCATCACAAGGTTTGCGAATGACGTTTGTCGGGGAACTCTTGGATACGAAAGAATATAAAAGAATCTCATTGTAGGTGCTATTGCGGCATTCAGCTGGTGACACTGAAATATACTCTGGAAAACCTCAGTCAGGATATTGACAACAGGATTTAAATCTACGTAACTTCTCAGTGGTTATCCGGTAACCACGTGTGAAACTGATTGATATATGGTTATGTGAAGGATTCTCGACACGCTAAGCATTTTTCATATCTTAGAGAAACATATGAAGCATTGAAATGAGATTCCTGCACATCGTCATAAAGCCTGTTGTCTCTCCTTTCGTTTAATATATGTTTCACTCTGCACTTCTGAATACTCTGGCAACCTATAGTATTTATATGAAACTAGTGGGAAATGTCGGGATTTCCCTACTACGTGGGGAATGCCGACACTTTATTGAGGCAATTCCGACACCAAACGAAAACACATGTAAACATTTGACAATTATTATTATGTACTTCGTAACACTTTATGATAAATTGACATTGCGTGTGGAAATGGCATCCG
>JAGDQP010027763.1:12119-24695 GCA_022664845.1 Lepisma saccharinum
CAATCTACTACTGGATGAGGCCTCTCCGAAGGGAGAAGTTGGTTACTGCTCGCAAGCTGACCAGACGTGTTGGAAGAGGAGAACCGAACTGTGATCGCCACTGTATTTTATTCACAGCAACTTCCCAATTGTATCACGATGCTGGGTGGGTACCGTTCCAGACTCTCTCGCTTTGTAAAAAATATCTTTCCAGATCCGGGAATCGAACCGATCCCACGATCAAGATTCAGCGATGTTAACCACTAGACCAGGTGGAGAGAGAGTGTGTCCCATTTTCCAATAGGAGGTTACTAAATCAAACCAATGACACTAAATTATTTACATTAAGCTACTTCATAAACTTCACAAAAGAAATTGCTTCCAAATAGGCATCTTAGCTGCTAGTAAAAGTTCATACACCCTTGTCACTTCCGTGAAAATCGTTTTAACTTGTGCCAAATAAAAATCTTCCGTTTTTCTATCTAATTTTGATCGAAACATCTTCTAGGGGAGAAATTTATCCCTGGCAGGGACAAAAAATAAATTTGTCAGGGTGGAAAACTTATTTGCGAGTGGGAAAATCCCCCCCCCCTCCGTTAATTCGCAGATTGCATATGACGCACTGAAATGCATAACAGCTTTATAATTTGGGTCCCTAATATCGAATAATACACCTCTCAGGGCAAGTTCCACAAACATTTGAATACCAACATTATTTTACGAGTTAATTTGTGAATCATATAAAATAATTATAGAGCACAAATTCCTAGTCTCTGTTTCTAAGCCACCTGGTGTCAGTCCAGCTGAACTACAACTGAATTATGCTAGTAAGTCATGCGCAATACCTACACTTGTAATCTATTGCAGACATATAACGTGAAATATCAGATACTAAACTTGTGTTCTATGTTTCCGTTTTTTAAATTGAATGTAGGGACAAGAGCTGCACACTAGCGTTATTTTTCTCTAGTTCGACTGAACTAACACCAGGAGGCAGGAAATACATTGAGACAGGCACCATCTATATTTTTTTTTATCTGTGACTCGCAGATTAACTAACGGATTTAGTTAACTCAGGGTTAAAATATTTTGTGAAACTGTTCATCAGCGTATCAAGTAAGGCTAAAAAGACTAAAACTATGCACATGAGGGGCAACTTTTATAATTTTTTTGTGATACAAAATATCTATTTTCATGTATTTTTTTTCTAACTTATGGTGCATATGTTATGGTACCACAAAAAATACACTGTCATGCTAGAATGCGTGGTATAATAACTAAATACATTATGAGTAATTAAATCCACACAATTTAACTGTACCCATCTTTTCATGACTCCCTTTGTTTCACAACCAACGGGCAGATATATCAACTAGTTAATAGCTTCTATGGATGCTCGGGGCTTCAACCAACGGGGAAACGGTCTATACTATCATGCTTTACGAGTTTCTTTATAGCCGTAGGGTACCATATAGTACGTATAGAATCGTACCTTCCATTGTTGCCACATTTGTGTGCTTTTGTTCCTTCATATCTACTTCCTGTTGCCTTGTCCTTCTTTATTCATTTGTATTTTGATAACTGTTTTCTTCATTTAGGATTTAATAGATTATTTCCGATTCTGAGAACACGTTATTACCTATGCTTAAGTTTCTATTTAAGAGTATACACTCGTTAAAATGTCCTGTATATATTTTAATATATCTGTTTTCCTCTTTTGTATTTTGCAGATAAACTTCAATGGGAAGTGAGCACCTGGGGTCCATGTCTCCCAGTGTATCCCTCCAGCGTCACAACAATGTCACAACAGGGCAACCTGGGACGCGACTCGGAACAATTAGGTGTGATGCAAAGAAACGTTAGTTGTGTTCTTGTCTCACACGATGACATGAAAGTTCACAGAGAAGTGGATGAAGACAATTGTTTTACAATTGCACGAAAACCAGATCCGGTAAAATTTTGTCATATTCCAGTTCCTCAAGATTGTGTTGTCGGGGAATTTTCACCGTGGACAATTTGTCGCGGTTGTGACGTGGCTAATCAAACACGTGTACGAAGTGTGATTGTAGCGCCTCAAAACGGAGGACGGGCGTGTCCTCAATTAACAGAAACGCGTCCGTGTAATCCCAAAGTGGAGTGTCTAAAACGTGCGCCAGCCGTTACTAATTCCGAAGTGGACAAAGAATACAAATTGAAAGTTGGTGAGTGGAGACGATGTGAGGCGCCAACCAGCATGATTTCGGCGGATGCTCTTTATCTTTCTGGTGGATCTTTGAGTTCTTCAGACAGCACAGGAGACAATTACACTTTTCAACCACAAGTTGGATACCAGACGAGGGAAGTCTCTTGCAGGGATTCTAAAGGCGCCATTGTTGATCTGAAGTAAGTATAATACTTCTTTCTGTGTGTACCACATTCTGTTGTCTTTAAATTTTCTTTTTGAATGAAACTACCAAACTCTAAGATTTCGGTGACAAGATGATCATCTTAAAACAATGGCATACACAACATTTAGCTGCTCTTTTCAACTGGGTACGAATCGGTTAAACTATTGCGTGGCGAAGCACGTTTCTAGCAGCAATTGGAGAATCCTTCAGCAAGGAGTGCACCAGAGGAGTGCTAAAGTTTTAGCAGACAGACTTATTTTCACAGCTGATACAACTGCTGAACACTCGGCTGTTACTGTAGCGGCTGTTCTTCCTAGTCGATGACCAGGACTGCCCAAGTCTGGCTAATTATAACTTATCATCCCTACTGTTTTTAGACTTTAGCAGCAAGTACTATGAAGATTTATAGAAGCGTCTGTCTATCGACAATTTTTAACTCAGGAGTTACTCGGGCTATATAAGTAGTTGAGGTGACGTTGGAAAGGACTTGGCAAGACAGTTCAAACCCGCGTTATTCATCCAGATCGCACGGATGATTCCCGAATTTCGGGTGGAAGAAGTTTTCAACTCAGGAACTACTAAGATTAGGAAGGTGGTTGAGGTGTCGTTGGAAAGGTCTCCTTAAGATGAGTCACACCGGTATAGATCATACATATTGCAGGGGCAGTGCCAGAGATAGGGGTAGTTTATACCCTAGCAACTACTTGAGCTAGAAAGGTGGTTTAGGTGCCGTTGGAAAGGTCTCGTCGCATTTTTTTTCAACGGAACATTGATCATCCGAATAGTATGTTCGCTGCACATGCGCACTGTCCCCCGGATGGGCTATGCCTAACTTGTATTATTATGAATTCCAACCTTCATCTCACCTGATTAAGAAGAGCAGCTAATATTTTGTGTACGGCCTTTCTATAGGACAATAATTTTGTCTGCAAAATTCCAATACGATATAAGTTTATTGATAGCTCTTTTGTAAGATGGGTTTAGAAACACATTTGTCTGAAGATTATTAACATGTTTATTTCAAAGAAGATTTGTCAGACGTAATGTAGGCTACAAGCTTATTATTTGTTCCATCTTTAAGATATGTCACTTTTGATGACTAATTTTGCGGTTCCAAAGAATGTTTTTACAAGCCAAAGTGCCCACAAAGTTGTGGTAAGATTACCGCACATACCATCGCAATGAAGCGTAAGGAAGATACGAAAGATGTGAATTTCTCGAATATCTTCGCAGACATTTAGGTAAGACTTCAATTTCTATCATACATTACCAAACACATCAGAAATGACGAATATACTTGGTATCTTTCTAGCTGTGGAAATGATTTTCTTTCCTATTCAACCCTTGGGAAATCTACAAAATACTTTGAGAATTTTATCGAAGATGTTTCGTGTATCACTCATATTTTTTAAATTGAATTCAATGCTCTTTATTAGAGCCTTTAGGCCTATTTCACCCAGCCTGAAGTTGGATAGGGAATAGGATATGAGAAGAAAGTGGTCAGGGTTTCATTTTAAGATACCATCCTAGCATTACCCTGTTGTGACTAAAGGAGAAACAGTTACGATGGCTGGCTTTGAAATAATTCCTAATCACTTCAGAATGAGTAGCTGAGCCAACTCTATCAACTGAGCCACGATCGCTCGGTATCGATCATATTTCTTTGCGTGGTCTTTACCGACCTCTAATATAAGTATTTCATCAATTATAAATTTTGATCTAAAGCCCTCCTTGAATGTGACATTAGTATTAATTTGCAAGACATTACGGCAGACTGAATCGACAATATATTTCTGTGCTGACATGTGTCATTAAAAGTTCCAAACTTTTGCCGTCTTTATTCGCACAAAAATAAGTAAACAATATGTCTTTAGGCTCCTTCAAAGTTTCGAAAAATCATCAATATTCTCCCAAATTTAGAACATTTCCCAGCAGACCCTTCGTATGTGAGTTTCTACACTCATTTTAGTCATAATCTGACTTTCTTTTATTGTAATTGTTGTTCTCCCTCATCGTGTTATTCTTGAATTATTCAGAAATAAGGCAAAAATGTGCATCTCCATTCATGAAAACTGTAGGTCTTCGCTTAGCGAATACTCGCTAACTCAGGACTCACACCAGGGAATTGTCTGCACATCGAGTTAAACCGTAACGAATTCTCCACCTGTATCAGGCCTGGGTCTCTAAGTTCGATCTCGGACACCAAATGTATCAGATTGTACTACAGATGTTGAGTACAAAACGACAAAAAAGTACACACTTCCAGGAATGACGAACAAATGTTCCAATATCGCGCGGAAAGATCCATTGGTTCTTTTATTCTGAGCAAACAAGATGTTGTCCCATCTAATATTATTTGCAAGGAGTATGATTCACAATACGGTGCTATTCCTCCAGAAATAAGGCCTCTCAATATCTGCCAATCTGACTTTCAAAAATAGAAATCGCAAATTATCTGATGATACTGTCACTTTCCACAAATAATAATGGCAAGTATTTTTAATAGGATCGCCTGCGCTGCGTACACAAATAAATAAATAAAGACACTTTGATACTTAAGTCTAAAAATATCTACGGTACACTACAGGTAAGTAATAATGTCCACGACACGTGAAGCCTATGGTGGGATTGTTATGTGTCACTTCACACTGATATTTAATACTTCATTAACCCGGCCTAAGCCATAGTTGCCTAAAGGTCTTAAAATAAATTCAATGCAATAAACTTCATTAACTAAACTATTAATGTATATGTTCATTAACGGACCAAAAGATGTTAGTAATACAACTCATAATATAAGATACGCTGTACAGTCTTTCAATGGTACGCACTTTCAATAAACTGTGTACTTAGATATACTAATAAGACCAATTATATATTTAAACTAAAAAAACTTCATATATGTACTAACAATCAATAATACGGTGGTTTCTTTCACCTAGATTGGACCTAATAGCGATCATGAGTACTCAAGGTATAATTGTATAAGTTTACATAAAATCTTTTAGGCGCCTCTAACACACTTTTAAAAATAATAGAATACAAAAACACTTTACAGCAGGGCCGATTGCCAGCAACTTTCCCGTAATATGCTTTTATTGTAAACAAAAAATAACTATAGTCAACATACTATATTTTTTTCTTTACTTACTACTTTGTTTTTTTATAGTAACGCGATAAAGAACAAAATACACATATTAACTTTTTAAATAAGAATTACACAAAAATATTTTATGAATGCCCAATTTAACGTCCCAACTAACTAGTGTAAATATCGTCTCATACCAAAAATAAAATATAACACCGGTAGAAGTTCAGTACAAAGAGCTCCCGACAACACTCGCTTCCAAGGTCGCCGTACCTTGCATTGTTATCACACGCACACACAGAAATTCTGAGCATTGTTTGAATCACTTTTAATAAGCATAGGTCGAGAAATAAAGTACTTTTGTGGTTATGGATTTAATTTGTCTCTATTAGATAAATTGATTGGACTGTTGAAATAGGATATTCACCCAATGTCCTGAGGTGTTTTCAACCCAGATGTGATTGTAACGTGGTTGAATAATCTTGAAGAAAAAAAAAATATCTTAGAATAGGCTTCACTTCAAGTTCGATTTCTCTAGCCTGCGCCTTATCAAATACGTCTTACCTCGAGATGTCTTCAATATTCATCGATTTCTGAAATATTTATTTACATCCTAGGAAACATTTCTTAATATCTGTCCACGATATAACAAAAAATATAGTTCTTCTCTTCATTTAACTGAAATAAGTATATGTAGGCACCACATCTCCTGCCGCATGTCCTTCTTCTGTCATTCTCTACACAGGTCTAACAACAGCGCCGCGCGCGTTGGCACACCAATATTTTGTTTTATCGTCCGTCCAATCACACTGTTACACACCCTGCCATACGAGAAAGTATAATCTACGTAAGTCATTTGCTTTCTGGCTGGTGTCTTAAATGATGCTTTAATTTAGAATGTTTGTATGGCGAATATGTGCTTGCCCTCACTGTAGCTTTTATTTTGCCCTCTCTTGTTCCTTCGCCCAACTACTGCACTCCTGTTTCTGTACCCTCCGCTCAATAGTCTGTATGTGGTAGCTCAGGAATTTCGGAACTGATCAGTGGCTCAACGATCAGAACGTCACCTCTGGCGCTTGATGTAGTCGCTTCAAACCCTGCTCGTGCCATGTGGGTTTTGTGGGGGACAAACACCATGTGCGTGGGTTTTCTCGGGATCTCCCGTTTCCTCCCACTTTCTTCATCACACCAATAATCCCATCATCATCCATTTGACCTGAGCCAAAGTTGCCTAAAGGCCTTAAAAATTAAAATTCATAGATTCGGAACTGATCAATTGTTGAACTTCGTTCTCACTAAGTGGTGGAGTCACCACGTACTCCTGTCATTATATGGTATCAACAGTCTTGGATGATTGCGAGACCTTGAACTGCCTTACATCACGGTCACTTGTTTCTCGTCGAGTGTTTCAGAATACGCTTTATACTAGATTCTCATATCAGCTACAATCATTCCCAAAAGAACATTTTCTGGATGAGAACAGTAAACATCGTGTTACAATAGTCCCGTCAACTATGACAATAACTTTATGTTGAAGGGCTAGAGTTCATTGAATGACTTCAAGTATGCTTTGTGGTACTGAAGAATTAGCTGCAATACGTTCAGGTCAGTTGCACAATACTAAATGTGTGACAATGGCATGTCCCAACTTACGATTTAATATTTAAGAGAAATGGTTCTACTTTTTTTTAACACTATCTGAATATTAAAAAGATTTGTGGTTTAAATTCAAAGGAAATAATGTCCCACGACATGAAATATCCTTGAGACTATTCAGCGATCCCCATTCCTCCCGAAGAGATATCTTTCTGCCATCGACAAATGTATTATCAACAGTCTCCATTCACCCATCCACAGAATATTCTTCTGGTAGTGGTTGTAAATAGCGATCTTGCATTCCAGAAATGAGTATGAATAGGATTCTAAAAGAAACAACTAAACAAGAAGTCACCAATTTAAGCATTGTGACTGAATTTATTGGTTTCATAAACTGGTATAAGTATATAGTCACAACACTAATATTTAAGTAGACGGCACGTGCCATAACTGAGTCATATAGGGTACTTGATTCTGCAGCAGTGTCTAGAAGGAGAAGAGTCTACTCCACGTTTTGGAAGTGTGGCTTGTGTTTGGTCATGGCAGTGTCGGAGGACCACATATGGTATGTCATATTGTATGAATTTCACCAGGGATATCCAGCTAGTTTCGGTCTGGAAACAACAGCCTCACCGATATGTCACGAGAAGGAAGACCTGTGTAGCTGGACAACGATGCCCTGAGAGCAACAGTGGAGACAAATCCAATCCAAACTGTTGAAGAACTGGCCAGCGAACGCCACGTAACACCGTAGACCGTTCAACGTCATCTGCAGGACCTTGGGTACGTATCGAAACTCTAAATGGGTAGCTCATGCGTTAACGCCTTAACTTAAGTAGCGTACAGAAAATAAATCCTAGTAAAGCCAGCTATATTTGCTTTGCTAAAGTGTATTGTTACAATTTATAGTAATAGTAACCATAATTGTGCTACGGTAATGATAACCTTGTGCTAAATTGACTATATCTGGTATTGTTGTATAGTTGTGATTCCTAAACAATTATTGCTAAATGCTGCATTGTTGGGAAAACCATATGTATGGCTAATTGAACGGTAATTCTTCATGGTCTACAAGTTGGACAATATATTTATTGCTGCTCGAATAATACTGTATGGTTGTTGGATGCGCACTCCCTGAAAATGAAAGAAGCATAATCACAAGAACTATATTGTTTCCTGGGACACTGTGTGCTTTGTGGTTGGAAAGTTTGCTTTGTTCGTTCGAGAGAAACTACAAGATTGTGTGAGGAGTAGCTAAGGATGACGAGGAAAAGCGAATATTTTGGGAATTTACATCCTTACCTGAAAACTCTAAAGATGAATGTAAAAATATATCATGTTATTTTTTATGAATGACCCACCAATCGAGGTATATGAACATAATGTTTACGTCACTTACATAAGATGTTCTTGGAGCAATACATATGGTCACCACAACAATAAAATATCGTTCCAATAAAATAATATGATTGGAGTAACCATAAAATCGTATTTGTCATAGTTGAAATTGGGACAGCAATACTATGAGTTGCAAATACAATACAAGTCTCGCTAATTGTATATTGTCATTTATGACAATACACATGGTTAGGTGTATTGTTATAATTACAATACTGTAACCAATATTTTGTGATAAAATTCTTATTTCAAGTTAAATTAGCAAGATGTTTTGTTAGCATTATAGCTAATTGTACAATAATGAATAGTTGAATTACGACAACTATATATATTGTCAGAAATTGACCTAGGGCACCATTCAATATTTTTGTGGTAACTATACATACAATTTCTAACAATATATGTAGTTGTTGTAACCATATAGTATGGTCAGATATAATTTCACCCATTTGTAATTCAACTATGCATTATTGTATAATTAGCTATAATGCTAACGAAACATCTTGCTAATTTAACTTGAAATAGGAATTTTACCACAAAATATTGTTTACAGTATTGTAATTATAACAATACACCTAGCCATGTGTATTGGCATAAATGACAGTACACGATTAGCGAGACTTGTATTTGCAACCCATAGTATTGCTGTCCCAATTTCAACTGTGGCAAATATGATTTTATGGTTACTCCCACCATATTGTTTTTTGTTTTTTTTGGGGGGGGGGGATGCGGCGAGTTGACATCTGCAGTTCCCTGCTCATCCGTCATAGACGTGAGTCATTGCTGGACAGAATGGTGACAAGGGATTAAAAGTGGGTTTTCTACCATAACATAACACGCAAACGGCAGTGGGTACCTAAAGAAGTGGGGCACAGGAACTGTGCCAAAATAAGATCTCCACCCCAACGAAATGATGATGAGTGTTTCGTGGGGTATCTGTGGGATAATCCATTTTGATCTCTTTCCACGTAACCAGACCATCAGTACAGATGTCCACTGCCAGCAGCTTGAACGTCTACGGACTGCATTGTTGCTGAGATGTCCTCCTCGGGCTAATCCCAAGGGTGTGCTCATCCATAGTGGCAACGCTCGTTCACACACGGCAGGAAAGACCTACGCTAAGACCAGGGAATGTGGCTGGAAGAAATCTTCCATCCGGCGTTTTCACCAGATCTTGAACCAACAGACTTGCAGTTTGCAAAAACCACATTTCCGGCAAAACACTGCAAACTTTGAAAGACCGAATTCTTTGCCTCCAAAACCGGTGACTTTTTTCAGCGGGAGATTCAACAACTGGTTGAGAAGTGGAAGAGTGTTGTGGAGTCCGATGGAGACTATTTTTCCTGACTACGGTAGTGTTTGATATAAGTTATCGTTCTTTTGTTCAAGGTGCAAAAAATACAACATTACTTATGACTGATACTTTCTGAAAAAGGCAGAAATAAAGTAGTTAGCGCAGAAATTAAAGAGGGCAAAATAGAAGCGGCAATGCTAGCAAAACTTGCCATACTCAGTCTCGATAATAAACCGTCATTTTAAGGTATAGACGGAATCTAAATAAATTTGAATTTATTTATGACAATTACACTCAAAATTCAGAAAATCGGAATTTTTCATATTCTTAAAGCGGAAAGAGGGACCACTCTTTTAGAGCGGAATTTTCAATCGAAAAGAGTGGTTTTCAGCGAAACACACTCGTTTTGGATTGAAAATTGTGATCTTTCTAGATAGAATTCCGATGCTTTGTGGATGTAATTTATTATTTAAACTTGAAAGGGTGATTTATCATATTTCTAGGATGGTTCACAATGCATCATGGGTACTAATCAAGTTTGTTCTTCGCCATTTTTAACCGCGAAGGTTAACGAAATACAAAAACCATACTGTGAAATTTATCAAGTTTAGTTGAAAAAGACAATAGAAAACCTGAAAACTCAGTTACAAAAACATACAATAAGACGTGAGGAGTAAGATATGCACAAGAAATCTTTTAACGTTGTTCTTAAGTATCTAACGAGGCAAAAGAAACTATTTCAAAGGCGTACTCTCGCAGTTGGTTTAGTGGTTGAGGGAATAAGGCGTTGGGTAGCTGGTTGGAAAGTACCAGATTCAAGTCACACGGAGTTTTATTTACTCTTTTTCATTCGTTGTTTTCCTTTCCAACATTTTATTTCGCTTTTCATGTTCAACAGATAAAACTTTTATTTGAATAAATGTAACTTAACGTAAATAATAATTTATGCCTGCATTTACATCGAAATGAACTTTAGTAATATACCATAGATCTCATGTTTTGAGCAGAAATTCATCATTTTCTACTATGAAAATCCGCTGTAATAGAGTGGTCCTGCTTTTCCCTCTCGAAATATAAAACTATTCCGCTCAAATCGAGCGGAATTTCACTCTTTGAATTTACTGTGTAAGTAAGTGACTATGGTTTAAGTCGGAATGTAAGAAAGAATTGACCAGGACCTAAGTCGAATGTACCATTTCTCTGGTGTGACTGAGGAAAACCCTAGGAACACCTCAGTCTGGAAAGTTCGTCGCTGGCACCATATACTCAAGACCCGCTGAATACAAAGCCAATGCTCGAAAAATATAGACTTCGACTATAGGTTTTAATGTGGTATAGTGGAGGATTTTCACGGGTGAGACTCGATGTGCAGACACTTCTTTGTGGTGAGTCCTGGATTAGCGACCCAAGTAGCTAAATTTTTGGGGATCAACGAAAATCTGATCATATGTTTTTACGTTGGATTCACGTTGGCAGGTACGGTTCGCCCTACGTACTAAATGGTCATTGGCCATAACGCTGGCCTGAACAGTGATGCCCGATGTAGGCTCAACTACATGGTAATTTCAATGTGGACTTGGCCTAATGTTGTAATAATGTTGGCAACGACAATGACCCAACAGTAGGCCAACAGAACGTGCCACCAACGGTTCAACGATGTACCAACCGAGGCCCCTTTGCATTGCAATAACGAAATGCCAACAATTCCACGACCATCCGACGAGCAAAATATCCGACCAGAAGTCAGACTGTTATTTTCTCCAAAGTATATTGTACGCAGTGCTGATCCATATTCAATTGGTCATTATATTGCGTTCGATCTTACACGTTCCTTGGGTGAAAAGTTCTTCAGTATATGGGATTCGTGCCTCCGATGGTCAGCAATGAGATTTAGAAGTCTTAACCACTCGGCTATGCTGGTCTTCCAAGTGGGAGATGTTTTTTCCATTCCTATTGTGGTACGAAGACAATTGAGAAGCTTGTTTGCAAAAGCTACTATAACCATGTGACTTTTTTAAATTGCTTTTTTCTGTTTTTCATATAATATACAAATTCCTGATTTGATTTTGAAACAAATGTTAAATTAAAACATTGATGTTCATTGGATAACTTAATTTCTCGTTCAAACTGACAACAAAATCGATTCAAAAACTTTTATATTATGTGAAATACAGCAACAAAAATCATCTAGCCAACATTCTCTCTCTCTCTCTCTCTCTCTCTCTTTCCCTCCCTCTCTCGCATATGGTTGAAAAAATAATAAAATTGGTTGACCCAAGAGCAGATTCAGGTCGGTAAACCAACGACGTTCTTCTCCTTCACTTTCCTCTTCAACAGCAGGAAGCGAAAAAAACACGTGAGTGTGTGTGTGTTTTTTTTTAAATATAGAACCAAGCATTGGGCCAATGTATGTTTCAACGCATTGTTTATGGTTTGCATTGCGTCTCAAGTTAGTCTTTTGTTACTTTTCTTGACATTGGGCCTACTACTGGCTAATTTGATGCTTCTGTGGTTGGACATTCGTTGGAAATTCAACCCGCCATAAACCAACGTTGCCGACATAATACCGTACATAGGTCCAACGAAACATATTACTTGGGGAGTCTTGGTCTGTACTAGGCACATACCTAGGAGGTCATTAAGGACTTTTGTTAGGGTCCAAGGTGTGTTCGTCTTTGAAACTTATATTAAATCTCTATATAATTACGCCTAAAATTATACTTCTTCTGCGTAAAACTGAATTTTTAACAGATACACCTATCACACTTACAACAGTAACAAATTACACTTTGCCTAATGATTACCGGAAAATTGATATACCGCGAACGGAATCT
>JAGDQP010027764.1:0-24695 GCA_022664845.1 Lepisma saccharinum
TTAAAAAGACATTCATGCCCAATAATACAAAACTTTAAGACTGTTTTAAAGTTGATTAAAAAATGATTACATTCATTCGTTGAAAAAAATCTATCAAGTTGTATAATAATAAATTATTGTTATTTTGAGGGAAAGCTATGAGTTAAAACCTTTCCATGATCTATAATAATTCGTTCGTATTCGGCCCCATTGAAGAGAGAACTTTGGGTACGCGTCTGAATGAGAACTAGTTGCTTTCACGCAAAACTTGACATTATTTCATTACGAGAAAGTAAATTACATGTTAGATTAAGTTTCTTCAGAAAATATTTCTGGTTCATTTGTAAGCAAACTTTTTTTCACTAAATGCAGCTTAAAAACGCTGTTAACGCTATTACAATACATTACTATGCTTAGTGTTCGATTTTCCGGAAGGACTGCCTGGAATTTTCCCTGATGCCTGAGGATTTCATCCTCGTCCCGAAAATTATCCCAAGCAGATATAAAAACTTTATATTTCTAACCAAATAGGTAGTAAGTTATAACTTACCAGTAACCACTAGTTTTAGGATCCACCTGAGTCATTCCATACCAAATGAACCAATAAAAAATAGTATTAGACCTTAGGTTTTACAAAATGTGTGATATTTGGTAATTGTTCATTCATTAATATAATCAAAAATAGAAAGCTTAATGTTTTTATCACTTTCGGTTTTTGAGGTATAAATTGTTAAAAATATAAAAGAAGACTGATTTTTTACGCGTTTTGAAACATTTAAGAACCCGAAACTCAAAAACTATTTGTCCTATACAGCTCAAACTTTCACCATTCGTTTCAGAATTTCAAGAGCTGTAATTTGATATATTACTTGACTTTATTAGACCAATATTTATATTTTTTAAAATTAAAACAAAACTTGTTTTTTAAAAAACTCAAAATATTTTTTTTTATTTTTCTTGAAAAAAAAAAAAGTATTCAGTGTGCTTCTGATTAGAACGTATGTGTAAAATTTCATGATGGCATTTCAATGGGATCACGTTGGAAAAAAAATCTAACATAAGTACATAGCCTTTTATGTATAACGTGTATAATTATCTTAAACGGCAGTACGCAAAATGGCATTTACCAAAGCAAATTTAATTGGTTAAATGTGATATACGGTATCTTCATTTCAGTTCTATTGTAGAACAAGCCGAGCCGCCGTAGTTCAGTGGTAAAGCATTGGCGTAGCATCGGGAGGTCGTTGTAAGATAAGATAAAATGGATTTTATGGGCGATAAAAGCACTATTGCTTACGCCCGTCCCGACGGGATCTCGTGGGTTCGATTCCAGCGGCAGACCACCCTGACTTAGTTTTTTTTGCAGTTTTTTCTGTCACAACAGGCGAATGCCGAGATGGCACCTTCAATATAGGTCCCGGCCCACTAACTTTCAGAATCCTCCCTCTTATCACGGCCTTACCCTTAAATGCTTTAAGGCCGTAAATTTCGATTTAAAAGAGGCAGTAAGAATTATTAATTTGAAATTATTTATTTACAAGCTAATAAATCTACCACATTTACTACATTATTATAATAATAAAGTGGTAGGTTCATTAGCGTATAAGTAACTAATTAATAACCAATAATTCTTACTGCTTTGTTTTAAATACAGACATCAGGCTGGACTGATTAGTTTTTACTGGTTTTGTTCTCCGCTATTTTTAAATCTGAATTATATTTATGACCTTTAGGCAAGGCTCAGCTTCTAAGTGAAGGTGTTCCTTTGTATAACGGTTAATCGTAGGGAAATTCTAATTCAGTCGAATAAAAATATTGAAATTAGAAATGCATGCATTCAATCTGAGCTTGTTACATTGTTCGATAAAGAAATGTGGAGAAGTTCTTCGAACATAAATTAGGCTAATTCTTTAAAATCATGAATTATACTTTTATATCAGTTTTCTCATACTTAGTAATTTCTTTATGCTGTAAGTGATATATTTACACTCTTCATGATGTCACAAAAATGCAGTCTCCGTAAGGGGATATAAAAACACAAGCGTTGCAATTGTTCCTAAATAGTTCAATATCAGTCGAATATGAATTTTCTTAATACTTCCACATTAAGTTGCATAATACACTTAAATTGCAGCAGGGTACTTACTGTCACATGTCTTTTACAGTTTTAAAATTTCCAAGCAAACTGCTATTACCATCATTTTCTTATCAAAATATGAAAAACAAAATTTAGAGATTTGATAAATTGTTTTCGTTAAATCCCAACCTTCTTTTTTCACAACTCTCCTTCCAATACCATGTTAGGGGACCGAATCACGTGAACAAACTTTTTTTTTTTTAATCTTACGTATTCATCATTGACGTAGCTTTCTCATATTGGTCATATTTAGTTTCATTCGCTAATACAGAAAAACAACTCCATATTCAGGCAACACATTCCTTAATCGAAACTTGATTGTATATTTCAATCGTTTGATTTTAATGGTTAGACTCTTCTCTCCGTATAGCCCAAAACGATAGTCGTGTGGTCACAGCAGTGTCCGATTTGAAGCTGGGTATGGTTGGAATTTCCCCCTCTCTGCAAAACTATTCCCTGGCTATGTTTTCCGAAAAAATTCCCTCCCTCAGGAAATTGCACAAATCGGGCAGTGAGTCAAACATTTGACCAGCGTCATGAAGGTCGCGGTTTCGAGTTGATTTTAATAATCATTGCACTCACATAACATGTCAGGCCGAAGTGAAAAGTTACTAACATGCTCCATATAAAATAAAGTTCACCGCAAATTCATCTTATCCCAGTTTGTGAAATTTTTATTTTTCATTCATGTCTAATGTCTGTTAGTTATTTCTTCTCTACGTAGGCTACAAAATAACTGCTTCAACCATAGAAGCAAAATGCTTTTATATTTGAAATTTTCTCTGATCTACCTTCGTTGACACTATTAGTAACAGGAATTACCATTTTTTTCATTACTCTCTTGATTTTTTTTTTTTTTTTTTTTTTTTTTTACCAACGCTATCGATATGATTGCCACAGAAATCTGTTGTCTAAACGTTTGGTATGCTTTTTCAAGTTTTTTAATTTTTAATTTTACTGGTTGTTCTGAAGGTTATTTACCACTTTCACCTAATTGTGAACCTACAACGCAGAATGTACAATACGGTCCTTTATCTATTTAGAATAAACAAACAATTATATGGAGACGAACGTAGTAATAATCCTTACAATTAATTTTATTTTTTAAAACTAACAATTATATGCTTCCAAACATGTTTCTATTTCTTGCGAAAATACTCTCTTCCAAGTTCATATAGGTGGAGTTAAGGGGGGGGGGGATATATCCCCCATATCCCCTCCTTACCTAAGCCACTGGTTCGTAAGTCAATGCATTTGTTTTTTTAACCAGTGCGAGGAAAGCGAGAAGCAGCAAAACTGGACCTAAGATCGGCGGTCAGTTGTTTGAGACAGGGGGAAGAGAAGAGATGGGAGAAGTGCCCCTTAGCTATATGTCTTGCAAGATCTCTTCTGTCCTTTCAAATCACAAATGATTCTTGTGGACCCTTCTTGGAATTTTTCCATGAAAGATGACAAGGAACCAAGTCATGAAAACCGTACGGAAGTAAGATTTCGACTTTGTAACAGAGCGATCTGTATGTCGGCTGATGGCAAAAACAAAACTCGAAACTGTATCTCCACTTCTTAAGCCCAAATGGAAGACCCGCTGCCACCAATATGCAGAAAAAATATATTAACTTCTACACTGCTTACTGCATTCTCTGGATATTTGGATCGGTTTTTAAAACAAGACGTAGAGAGGCTGCTGCGTTTATATATTGTGTTAAATATACTTGGTCGCATGCTATTTTACTTAATATTAACTTTATATGCAGCCGTTGTTTTCTGCAACTTCACAGAACGTAGACCATATTGAACTAACTTTTTCGACTGCTAGCGAATCGGCACCGAGAACCTAAACCGAAAGATAAAAGAAGAAAGTGGGCGTGGCTACACCTCAACTTCTAAACGAAAATAAAGCTCAACAATGAAAATAAAAGTAAATTTATGAAAATCGATACAAAAGTAAAATAGACGAAGAACTGGAAAACCGAAATATGCAAAGAAATATTGAATAATAAAAGAAGAGCAGACATAAGATCTTACATAGAATGCTCGCGCAAAGCACCAATAGAAAGATGGGAGGATTCATCGCCATCCTTTCACTTCTGAACAAATAAGAAGTCTTTTGATCTGCACCGATGTCAGCTTAAGGAAAACTATAATCTTCGTCTTTGAACTATCAGAGCAACAATAAAAGAAAAGAATGAAAAATAATACTCACAAAAGAAGGGGTGAGGGCAAGATATGTTGTGACCATCCGATGGTGCGGAGAGGGTCACTACACATGGTCTATTGTGTCAAACTTTGGTAAACTTTATTTTTATATGGGCCAGTCTAGCAACTTTGGACTTCGGCCCGTCACGATACGCTTTTAGCTGTTAAAATCCACACCCATGCCCCTGCCAGGACTCGAACCCGGGACCTTCGAGCCGATGGCCTACCGCAACAGACCGCTCGGCCACCCGGCCGGCATCTATTGTGTCAAAGGCTTTGGCAAAATCAGTATATATAACGTCAACCTGACCGTCCTTACCTAAAGTTTTAGCTAGAAAATCCGTGATTATTACTAAATTTGTACATGTCGATTTGTTCTGCATAAAACCGTACTGTGTGTTTGACATTACTGGTTAAATGTGGTTATGATACGGTGATAGAGACAATTTTCAAGAACTTTAGCGAAGGCAGAAAGAATTGTTATTGGTCTATGATTTTCAATTTCTTTTGAATTAATTTACTTCGGTATTGGGCATACTATAGTCTGTTTCCATTGTTGTGGGAATTTGCATGTACGTAATGAAAGATTGAATCTTATATGTAACGGATATTTCAATAGTTCCTCACATCTTTCACCGCATAAGGTGGAACGCCATCTGGGCCAGTCTCCTTTTTAGGCGTTAACTTCCTTATTGCAACTTCTACCTCTTTCATATTTATCTGAGAAATCGACAGACTGTCGAGTCTATTAATTGAATACCTACAATCTCCCATTTCCATTGTTTTGAATTCAGTGCAACTTTCTCTGCATACGAACCGAAAATAGGAAGCAAAAGTGTTAGCTATATCCTCATTATCACCAATTAGCTTGCCATTAAATGAAAACAGACTTCTAGGAAGATGTCTTGATTTGTTTTTCACGATTTTCCAAAATTGACTTGGATCAGCAGTGACTTGATTTTCGGTGTTTAACATATACGAGTTAAATGTTTTATCAGTTTCTTTGTTTTCTTGTATATTCTATTAAACTCACTTAAATTCTTGAATTCTTGTACTTTCTACGATAATAGGCTTCTTGCAAATTATTTCTTTAGTAAACCAACACGGATAATTTTTCATTGATGGTATTCTACGGGGGACATATTTTTCAAATACACGGTAAATAGCAGAATAAAAACATTTACTACCTCATTTGCATGTATTATGTGTCTGAGACAGTCCCAGTCTACTGCACGAAGTTCATGGTACAATATATTAAAATTAGCTTTTCTGAATTTATAATTCGTTAAATTACGTTTAAATTTCGAGTTGTTACGCTATTATATTTGTGAGTGATGAGTAAGGCAGGGCAAAATTCATCTACTTCTAGAATAGGATAGTTCTCTCTATTTACTTCTATAATTGATAAATTTGAGAAGACTACGTCTAAAGATCGTCCATGTGAATTTATTACACTCTTGTAAGAAGCTAAATTTTATAAAGAGCTGAAGTGCCAAAGCATTTGGGATTTTTGTGAAGAGAGTGAAAAATTTAAATCTCGACCTGTTATTTCCGGTAAGTTCCAATCACCCATCAGAAGAATAGCTCTTTCAAACGGACAATGATATTCTATACCATGATACAAATTTCCGTATAATTCTTCTTTTGATTTAAGCAGAAAATATGCAGCACAAATGTATAGGGTGACACCATTAGAAATAAGTTTCCCAAGAATTAATTCAAATTCTGAAGCCCTGCTATCAATTATTTGTAGTTTATGTTTACAGAGGGCTGAAAGAAGAACAGCCCCAACCGTTATTTTTCCTATAATTTCTCAGTTGTGGTAAACAAAGTATCTGTTATCGAACAATTCAGAATTGTAATGCCCACTTGTCCACATTTCAGTGATGCCAATAACTGAATAATTATTACTAAAAACACTACAATGGAATTCACTCATTTTCCCCTTGAGTGATCTGACATTCTGCATGTAAACAAGAAGCAGACCATTTATTTCACACAAACTTCTTGCAACACCGGTTTCACTGCAGTCAACTTTTGTCGCACTTCCCTTCCCTCATTCCCTTATACTTAACCCTCCCTCTCTTGTGCTTTGCGTTTGTATTTGTTCTGTCTAAGGGCTACCGCACACTGACGACAAGACAGTCGTACGACTGTCGTGGTCGATGTAAGACACTTCAACGACAAAACTGTTTTGTCGTGATACCCGCGCACACTTGGGGACAAATCTGTCGACGGGAAAATCTGAACAGAAGCACTGTAGGAATAGCACTGGCCGGATCTCTTGTAAACTCTGTGGAAAATGGATATCGTGGAAACTGCAGTGTTTTGTGCTCTTGTTGTTCAGCGAAAAAAGAAACAAACGAAAATGTAGACAATACTGGGTGCATCCTCTTTATAGTTCTAGGTTATTGAAAGGGAAGTTCACATTTTGTACGAAGATATACGCGAGCATCAAACGGTTTTGCGTAAAATATATACACAATTGAAACAGCGATTCGAAATTCTCGGTCATTCATCCGCCATTTTGATTCAACATGATGGTTCTTTAAAAATCGATTATTTGAATACGATTATGTAAGACATCTTTATAATTAATGGCTTAAATTTAATCGAAGTTGAACGAATTTGAAAAGGAACTTGAAAGCATAATATTATCTTGCATACATCCATCATCTTAACTTCGTTTTTTTTTTTTTTTTTCGTTAGTTACTTGTCAACTTGAATTAGCTTCAATGTTCTATCATATGAATACCTGATTGCACCCTCTACTATTCGATCTATTGTCAAAGATTGCTGTGACAAGATTTGGGGAAAACTACAATTGGATGAAATAAAAGAAGACTGGATGAACATAGCTAACACATTCAGTGAACGTACCAATTTTCCCAACGTAATCGGAGCTCTTGACGGCAAACATATTCGACTAGTAAAGTCAGATAATACAGGTTCAAGATATTTCAATTTAAAAAAGAAAACACTGGCGTAACAGGCCTATAGGCCCTGAGTCTGCCCCAATGCCATCTGTCCGTGTTTGGTGTTACTACGTCCACCTGATAACGGCTGTGTGGTCAGCACTGCGCGTACCTAATCACGAACAGATGTATCAGGGGCTTACCAAACCGATTGTGGCAATCACGTCTTTATTCACGTGACTCCCCAATTTGCCTCACGACGCTGGGACGTCGAAAAGTGGGACTCCAGCCGGGAATTGAACCCAGGACCACGCGGACATGAGTTCAACGCTCTAACCACTAGACTGTGTTTGCCCCGGTCCATTTTGATATCTGAATGAATTTCGTACGTACTAAAGATGGCATATGTTTTACTGACACCGTTTGTGAGTGTCCTCTTGACAGTGTTTCATTCCATTCAAATCAAAGCAGAGGAGCTGATGTCAGGCAGTATTTATCGAGATATTTCACAACCCCAGCCGGAGCATTACCATGGCAATACAATAAAATGTAAGGTACATCTTTCTTGAAAGCTATGCAGATTTGTAAAGTACCTGTTGAAAGATACATTACGAAGTTCTGAAATTCCATTTTATCAAAACGAACCCTTTCATGCCCAAATTATTTCAAGTTTGAATTTCTATTATTAATCCAATATAACATTTTGTGGTTAACAGAATTTTTAGTCTAGGTGATGACGTCACATTGCACCTCGCAATTATATATCCCAAATGGGCACAATTCTAATTATTTTTTTCCAATGAGCCTTTGATTGAAGCAAATCCATAGAGTGAAGGTAAAGGTTTAAAAAAAGGTAAAGTTATTCCCTGTGCGATAAGTACGCGCCGTGAACGGCTCATGGGGGATGTGGAGTTAGCGATCCACCTTTTCTTAACCTACGGTACGAAGTGAGGTGGGGTGGTCAGTCGCACGCTCGACCGTATTTACCTTCCCAAGGTGCCCAGGAGTACCAAGGACACTCTGGTACTCAATTTGATAGGAGGCTGAGTGGACCTCGGAGCGCCAGGCATGGGAACACTGCGAGAAAAGTCTCCAGTGTCCTGGCCGGGATTTGAACCCGGGCCGACCGATTCGTAGTCAGACGCGCTACAGCCTGAGCCACGGCTATTCCCATAGAGTGAAGGTACAACTTTTAATTTCTAATCTCCTTTTTACACAAAATTGCTGATTTGTTCAATTTTGGGTTATAACAATTGTATTGTATAATAATAATTTTAAAAAAACATTCAAGGAATAATATTTACATTTCGACTTGTAAATTTTTATTCATGTATGATGAAGAATTTGTAACAATAGTGGAAATATGTTTTGTTCTTGAAAAGTAATAAACAACGAGGTCTTCCGAATACTGCGAATTCTGCATCTTCTACAAGTGTTTTCTTTTTCTGGAAGATGATCTCCAACTTGAGACAGTCATACTCAATCAGGTACACCGACAGTTCCCCGTTTGTGATGAAAATGTGGCTTGATCCTACCAAGGATAGAATCCAATGGCGAAAGTTTGTTATAGCGGCGATGAACTTGCGAGTTCCATAAGCCATGGAGTTAGATTTTTTAAAATATTTAATGGCAATATACTGACAGCTATAACCTAAGCCTGTCAAAAGTCTGAAGGACACAAGAAAATCTTGGAAAACCTGTCAGGATGGCTGGCGTGAGGACTTGAGCCGGCTTGTGGGTTCCTCAGTTTCACCGAACAGCGAGTGTTGGTATAGAACCGTGACAAAGGCCCTGGTCGCTACCTGTGTTATTCCCTGCCCTACCCTATTCCGACCTTACCCAAAGATACCTAAACGCAAAAATTAAAAATTTATAACATATATACACTGCGCCTGAATTATGCACATTTTGTGTCAAATCTAAATTTCAGGAGTTCGAGTCACTCTTCTAAATTCGCCCATGCTTTTCTCATTTACGTGGAAATTCATTATTTGTAATGTTGAAGTGCAGATCCTAAAAACCTAGTAAATAAAATTATTCCTCCTAATGAACGTAGTTTCAGTTGCAACACAGACATATTACAAGTAAATAACGATCAACATGAATGCCCTCTACAGGACAACAAGGGATAGTTTTTATCCTCCCCCGCAGGTCTTGAACGTGATGGTAGCCAGTGGAAAAATGTCAACAATTTCCATACATAGGGGCTGCGACGTGATCGTGAGAAGTATTTCCTCCAAAAACAACACAATGACGTGATCAAACTGCTGGCGCACCTATTATACACATATATATATCGTGAGGTAACACGCTTGTTTATTTTCATCCAATAAACATGACAGGGGTAATAAATACAATATCCATCCTGAACTTATCTGCTTTTGTTGTATTCTCTCCTTCCAAAGAGCTCCAATTGGGTATCACACCACCACAAACTTCCTACCATACAGTATATTTTTTTAAAAAATATTTGAGTTTGAATATTCTTTTAAACTTTTGTTAAAAAGAGCCGGCCGCTTTTCGACCTCTTCAATCAATGTTTCAATATCTTCATCCATTAATTCACACATTAGGCCTACAATACACAGAAAAAGTTGTTAACTTTGTGGTCACTGCTGAAGGAATGATAGCTGTTTTGTCGTTGGTCTGCGGTACGCCAATGCTATTCTATGTTGTGAGCCAGCCCTGGCGACAGTTTTGTCTGCGAGCTGTCGGGCAGGCTCGACGACACTTTTGTCTTTCTCCTGTCGTTGTCGGTGTGCGCACTCTCATTTAAACTACTTTGCCAACGACAGGAGCCAGACAGTCGTACGACTGTTTTGTCACTGGTGTGCGCATAGTCTAACAGGTCTCTACAAATTTTGGCTCCTTTCGGGGAGTGGAAGACGGTCTTAGTCCAGGTTGTTGCTTTTTCAGAATCCCTTCGCAGCGTTGCAAAATTGTCCTTTTGTATGCTATTACTAGGGCTAGTGTGCGAAGTCTTTCAGGAAATATTTCCGGATTTGAGGCTGCTAAAAACTAGGTCAGGATTCTGAAAATCTTCTAGTTTGTAGGGTTTCCCTTCAATTAAAAATCTGCCATAACTCTTAACTTGGCCCTCATTCCCTCTGATTTTGCACGAATTAGATAAGCTTTTAATTCAAAACAAATATTTCTAACATTATATGAAAAATCTTCGGCAATTGACACAGGGCAATTTCTTCCTTTGGAAGCACACGCGTGCACTTCCGATTTTTTTAAACCCAATGAACAGAGCAATTATGGTACATTACGTTCACGTCCTTTCCGAGCACCTAACCTATGGACTCCCTGAAAATTTTGACCTAATGTGTTTATTCCCAATTCTTCACCCAAAAATTGTCCCGTAAATTTTCACTTTCACCCCAAGTTTCATTATCTTGTTTTCATACGTTGTAAAACACGAGGTTGCTTCTACGGGATGGTTTTTCAGTTTGCCAATTGTTAACTCGTTTCGTCTAATTTGTTGATTGAGTTTTTAGTTTTCATGTTGTGATTATTCTAGTTGCTTTGTTAATTTTCTTATTTGGTTACAGAGTTCAGTTCCCCATGAGGAAATCGCGGATGGGCCACACGGTAGCCCACAGGCGGGGGTAGACGGCCGACGGACTGTGGCCGGCTAGTTGCCGGGGGGTGGGACACTGGGTGGGATGATCAGAAAACCCCACCATTTCCCGATACCAGGCGGCATGCCAGCAGTGGGCCTACCATATCCCGAGTATTCCCCGCCAGTTATATAACAAATTGCCAGTCACTTGATGGGAAATGAAGTGGCAATACCTTTGGCCCAACCCTTCCCCACCCATGAAACAACGTGTGGCCCAACCATAACAGAACACATTTTCCCTACCAGTGGGTCATACTTGGCCCACTCGTTACCAAACCAAATTCCCACTTGCTTGCCCACTGCCCAAAAAAGCTGAATCCCCAATATTGCCCCAAAGAAGGGCCATACTTTCTCCATTTCATATGCCATTGGTTATTAAAAATAAGTGCACCTTTCCCGTCTGTATTGTAAAATATGTTTAAGCTTACAGCAATTTATATCGTTATTAGAATAATTTCATAGTTCCTGCCAATTCCCATGGATTGTAGATTTGCATCAACGAATTCACGTGATATTTGGTTGGTTTCAATAACCTTAAGAAGTAAACTATAACCCGTGGAAATTGGCAGGTAATATTAAATTATTCGAATTACGATATAACTTGCAGTAAGTTTAGTTATATATAACAATACAGACTGGAAAGAAGTGAAGATGAGACCTGAATATCTTCCAACGTCTGTAACACCCCTAAGAAATTACACTCGAATGGGTTAATCAATATCACACTTACTTGTCTTCACACCATCAGCACATTTTTGTCACCTTCACTGTCGATGTTAGACGATAACTAGACCGACACAAGAAAGTCACTGAAGCCACCTATTTGAATATAAAGGAAGGCTACAATGAATTTCTAGTATATGGTCCAAGTTTTCCATTGTCTTCTGGCATCGCCGCCTCCATTGGTTCATCACTTTGCTTTCATACAGGTCCTTGCCGTCATCTCCTGGGTTAACCTTCTCCTGCCGTCATACGATGTATTTATTTTTTTATAAACTTAATATTCCAAATGCGAAACAGAAAAATATAAGGTTGCTACATACCTACACCTAAATACAACATTTCGGTAACATTCTTTCGGAAGCTACTTCATTGTAGTAACTTTGCAGTCACCTAGACTAAGAGAGCCTAGTTTACCAACAGTTGATAGATCGTTGGATTAGCAATCGAAAGGCCTTGGGAACGATTCTATCGGCCGTTCATCTGACTGAGGTTTAACAGTTACACCTGGCAAAAGCTGGAGTGGTACAGCTATGAACAAAAGTAGTGACATGGTGTCTACTAATTTTGTGACTTGAAATTCTCTGAGTTCTTAGTATAGTGGAACATGTAAATAATACGCAATGACATTTCTTTTAATCCTACTGCCACCCAGTCAAAGCATGGTGTATATTATCCGTATTTCACAAATAAAAATCTTTATAACAGAGGATTTGAACACATTGAAAAATCCGCTCACCAGTGGGAATCGAACTCACAACCTCCGCTTTGCCGTGGTGTGCTCTTACCAACTGTGAACAGGTCCACCTCATAGATTTCACTGAGTTTCCCTCATAAATTAAAGATTTCTCTGAGTATTGAAGGTTTAGAAACTTCCCTTAGTATTCCAGGTTTTCCAGTGTGATAGACACCCCGAGTGATGCATATCAATAACTGACTTTTTCCCGTTCAGAAATGAATATCGCTGACTGGAACATAAGCATAATTACATGACACAGTTGTGTGGAAAATATTGAACTGATAAGTAGCCAAACAAGGTTGACATACAACAGCATTTTCCAGCGGAAAAAATAATAAGGCCAAAAAGCGCACACATTTGCATAGTATCTTCGTTTTATTCCGCAGACAGATTACTGCCCAATGGGACTTATTAATCCAAATTTTAATTTATATTGATAGAGCTTGTAAGCTGAAGGGAGACATTTCGAAAGTATTCCGAAAAGACATGCGTCAAAACTGTTACTCACAGCTGTACCAACAAACTATTCCTTTGCCTATTACCTTCCAACATCCTCTCCCCTATCTGTCTAGGTCTGAGCCTTAGATGCCAACAGGTCACAAATAAATTCAATTTAATTCGAATCAGAAGTAAAAATAAAAAAGAAATAACAAGAAAAAATTGAGACAAGACTCATAATGGGATTATTACAAATGGAGCAAACCTCAATATCAACGGGTAATGTGAATGCAGGGACTATGGCTGCCCAGTTTTGAGAATGTCATGACAGCTAGTTCAAGGAAACACTCAGAATGTTAAGCACATAAATTTTGAGCCATGAATATGCTATTTGTTACTTATGTTTTGTTTTAAATATTAAAAGCAAGAATATTTCCCTTCGGTTTAGCACTTGTCAATAATTCAGCATCTCCTATAACAAAGTAATTGAATTCCTAACAACTATAGCGCCCATACAATTTATTTTATCTATTTCTCTATCCTAACAACTATATGACAAAATTTAAGTCAAACGTGAATTTCTGATTTTCATTCAGTTTTTGAACAGTTATTCCTATCAGTACTGCATGTGTTGTTAAGAATTGTAAACAAGATCTTTTTCTTCAAAATGCATTTGAGCCTAAATGTTCACAACGGAAGAGTTCAACGTCAGTATATTTGAAACAGCACCTAAATTAACTACCGAGCCGCCGTAGCTCAGTTATAGAGCGTTGGCATAGTATTCGGGAAGTCGTGGGTTCGATCCCACAGGCCGACCATTCTGACAAGTTTTTCCAGTGGTTTTCCTGTCCCACCAGGCAAATGCCGGGATGGCACATTCAACATAGGCCCTGGCCGACATATTCCCAAATCCTTTCCCCATCCCTATCCCGGCCTTAGTTTTAGATGCCTAAAGGCCATAAATAAAAGGCAAATTCATGGACATTAGTCCAATCACTTTTATGGTAACCTGTTATTTTAAATACTCATTTTAACAGACATTTGTCGATAGCAGTGCGTATAAAGGGGAGGAACATAAAGTTTTTTAAAAACTTTTTTTCATTATTTTCTTTGTTAGATGCAGTTAGGTTCGTCTGCGTGCTATGGGAAATAGATTTATTGTTTTTTTTATCATATTCAGACACATTTTGAATTTATTTTACAAGTCAGATATACAGAAGTTTTGAGTACTTTATCCTAGGTACGTTAGTAGGTTAGCTAGTACAGTATGAAATGTTCCCATTGCATGGAAGGTTCTAGTTCATGGAGACACTGCATACTGTACCAGCTAATCTACTAGGATAAAATACCCAAAACTGTTCTATATCTAATTAAATAAATTCAAAGCGTAACATTTCATATGTGTCTGCATCTCAAAAAAAAACCTAACAAATCTATTTCTCATAACACAACAACGATTAGGAGATCTAGTTCCATATCCAGAGGCCAGCCGAACCTACCATAACCAAACCAAGAACACAATGAAAAAAGTGTTTAAAAACCTTATAAATATATGTTGGCCCCTGATACGGAATTTGATCCGAAGTACTTCTTACAGTTACGAAAAATATAAGTTTTGTAAACTGGCATTTTCAACAGCTACTTATATACAGCAGTTATCACCGTTACCATAAGACAATAGCAAGATTGTAGTTAACTGGTCCACCCTTCTCTCATGCTAGAGTGGGTCGATGGGAAGACAAAGACAAAGCTTATGTTATATAATTCATAACTTTGTTTTACTATTACTTACCAAAAATTAACCTACTTTTCTAAACCTAGTCAGTACTACATAGGGTGTACCATCTTCACGATATCTCAGTGTAAACACCATACCGGCATCTGCCTGGTGTGACTGAGGGGAAAATATCATACAAAAAGGGGTCGCTGCAAACATTCCTTTATAAATTGCCAAAAGTTGCATGCCCGTTTTATAGGTTGTAAATTTTACCCGCTTGTTAAAAACATTAAAAAAAAAATCTGGGTGCTGTTGCAGTTTTACGTCGTCAGAAAATGGAAAATTTACGGGACAAATTGGGTTTGTTGGTAAATAAAGGGACGTGCTTTATGTAAGATTTGCTCGGCGCCGTATGTGTAAAGTGCTTAATTTGTTTAAATAACGAATTTTTATTACCCGCTTCAAAGTGCCGCGTTCGGCCATTGTACGCAACAGACGATATGAAAACCGACCGCAGTTCCATGAAGTGGCAGTTATCAATGGAACGGTGAGTTACGATTGCGTCAAGTGGGTAAAATTTCAAAATGCGTAGGCCTATCCGTTGGTCTAGTAGTTAGCGTTGCCGACTATGGATTGAGGAATCCCGGGTTCGATTCCCGGCGCTGCCAAGCATTTTTTTCAAAGTTTGTGGGTTCGGAACGCTAACCAATCAACTTCATGATGCACTTGGGGAGCTGCTACCAATAAAAATAATGTCGATCACACCTTCGGCTCTCCTTTCCCAACCCGTCTGGTCAGCGTGGGAGCAACAGACCTATCTTGTCCCTCCGCGGAGAGGCCTCATTCAGTAGTGGATCAAATATAGCTGTGATTTATTTTTATATATATATAAAGTAAAGTACCTAACCTGACTTTTCTAACCTAACCCACCGTAGATGTGCTGGTAAACAGTAATGAAAGGCGTAGGTTTAAAATAATGAAGTCACAGCACAGGCTCGTAGTTAGCCTAAAACCGAAGGAAGGGGGCAAAGAATATGACAATACACACAAACTATATGTATGTATGTCAAGTATTCAAAGGCGGGGGATTCTCCAGGCACATTTCAAGCAAAGGATGATAAGTACAGTTGTTTAAAGTGTCTTTACATATACTGAATGCATTTGCAAGTGTAAATGAATGAAAAGTATGCGAAAATGTGTGCATATGGCACGAAGTGCATATAGTACAAAACTACTGGAATATAATCTTACAGCCGCGATGTGCCTATTAATTTAGCTTTCTGAAGTGAAATAGAGGAGAACAGTGAAAATCCGAACGAAAAAATATCAAGTGGTTGTCTGGCGACGTAAAACTATAATTGCACTATAATCTGAATTCTGCAATACATTACATAACTTATTCACATAGGTTTACCTCATGTTTCCGTGTAAAACGACCCATTAATACAACACTATCAATATTGGGTTTAGATAATTGATACTCTAGATACGTCCATTTATGTGGTGCACTCGTGGCAGAAACGTTGAACGTAGCATAAGAAAAAGATTGAGTATCACTCATTAACCACACTAACAAACTAAAGAAAAAACTTCATACAAGAAATGTTGCTTTCATGGCGTAAAATATAGAAGAAAATACTATACTTACAAAGACAAACGACATCCAAAGACACACACACACACACAAAAAAACATAATTAATACGCCGCGATATTGTCGTTTACTGATATGTTTGTATCCACTGTTATACACATTTCTGATTTCAGCTCAGTTACTAAACTTTTATGCCTATCAGCACTGCATGTGTTTTCAAAATTGGAAACAAGAACTATTCCAACAAATACATTTGAATCTAAATGTTCACAACGGTATCTTTGGAATAGTATCTAAATTAACTTTAGAAAAAAACACCCATTTTCAGTTCACATCACAATTTTGGGTACTGTATGCAGCATTACATAATGCAGTGATGAAAGAATACTTTTCGCAAGCCGCGCTGACGAAAGCACATAACGCAGTCAGCTAAGGAAGTTAAATTGGGCAGAATTCCTTGGTGCATTCACAGGGGAAACGAAAGTTTAAATACGGGGTAAAAGTATCCCGTTCATTGTTAAAACGGGACAGCATTTCCCACCTCAAAATAAAATACGGGACACTTGGCAACCCCAACATGGTCACAACGTAGAAGATCATAAGTATATGCTCCTGCAGTCACATAGGCCCTTGATTTTACATCACATTTTGAATTCTATACAACCGAAACAACGAAAATATCTCTCATATAGAGATTAACCTAAAAATTATTACATTTGTCCTATTTGATTTTGTATAACAACTCTATCAGTTGTCACTGTAATCCAAAACATTATTTCCAGCCACCTGTGTTCTGCAATGCCTGAAGTAGTTATTATAGTGAATACATTTTTTACGGGTTATGGTAAGTGGCATTTAAGAGGTATGTGTAGCCTTTCATTTACGTTCCTATACCAAGCAGCCGTAGCTCAGTCTCGGTGGTAGAGCGTTGAGGCGCCATTCTGGAGGTCTTGGGTTCAGTCCCAACGGCCGACACTCCTGACTGAAGTTTTCCCAGCGTTTTTCCTTAATCATACCAGGAAAATGCCTGAATGGCACCTTCAACTTAGGCCCTGGCCGACACCTTGTCGCACCCTTTCCTCTAACCTAACTATTGCGGCCTGAGCCTTAGATGCCCAAATGCCATTAATAAAATTCAAATTCATAAACATTAGTTCCCTGATTTTGGATTACATTCGGCATTGAACGCACGCGAAATAATAAAACAGAAATACATTCATCGTTAAAAATTAAGTTCAGCTCAAGTCAACCAAAACAATCTAAAAACTGCTGGACAAATGTAATGTTTACAAGTGTCTTGATTGCCACGTAATTTCATCGTTTTCATCAGGCGAATGTCCGGTTGTCACCTGAAGTAAGGCCCTAGCCGATACATTTCAATCATCTATCCGGTCCTGAGCCAAACATCATAAGTAAATTCAACTGCTGAAATGATCAGAAATTAAAAAAAAGAAACAAGTTTATCCTACCAACCGGCCGTAGCTTGGTTGTAGAGCATTGACTTAGAATCGGAATGTCCTAGGAATTATCCCAGTGGCCACCCATTCTGAATAAGGCTTTCTGTCATATCAAGCATATACCGGGATTGTACCTATACCAGGCTTTTGTTCAGAAAATTTGCATTTCAGAGAACCGGGAGGGCGTTACTTGTACAATTAGCATTACAATAGTAAGATAAATAGTAAACTACAATTTTGCCCGGGCGCGGTACGGTCACTCCTGAAAGAAACACTGATCTATACTAACTAGATAGACCCTGGACAGCCTGAGATTCAAATTGGCCTTAATTCTGAACGCTATAACGCAAAAAAAACCCACCGAACTTGACTTACCTAACCTCGAAGTGCGTTTGATTAGTCGCTGTGCAGAAGGGAAAAAAACAACGAACCTGACTTACCCAACCTCCAAGTGCAATTGGTCAGTCGCTGAACAAATAATTAAAAAAACGAACCTGGGAGGTATTTTTTTTATTTTGGTTCGTGTCAGGCAATAGTAAATAATTGCCGACTCTTCCCTATTGCAATTTTTTCCAATTTCGTCTTAAATTAGTGACCACTGGAACGTGGAGGTTAGATAAGGTTAAGTGCGGTCATATATCTTTACATTTTTCACTCTCGGAGCCGGTCAATCAGCGCGTGAAAAAATATGGCACAGATCCCCACCTATGGCGCGGATGCATATATAGTCCCACGTATGTCTACGTATTTCACCCTTATAACATTCGATAGTGACTCTAAAACTTACTCTAATTTGCGTTTCAACACTGCTGTATACTTTGGTAACAACCTTTCTCCTGCAAATTTTACTTCCTTTCATGTAGATAAAATAAACCGAACCCCTTATGTATTTAATAACTTTCTATTATTATTATTAAGGAAAATTAACTTTATAAACCTAGTCAGTAATACATGGGGTGTACCAGTTGCTTACATCCTTCCCAATAACTCAGTGTAAACACCATCCCGGCATCTGCCTGGTATGACTGAGGGGAAAATCTCACACAAAATAAGGGGTTGCTGGAAGTGTTCCTCTTACCTTTCGATTACTTTGCCAACGCTCGGTAATTTGTTCCTTGTACATTGTTTGGTATTTTGCAAATATTTCAACATGGATGAGAAAGATGACATTTACTGACGTTTGACAGACGTATTTCAACTGAAGTATTACCGGTACTGTAGAGGCTTGTAGTTTAGGGCAAAAGTAACATGAATGCAGTTAACTACCCAATCCTTATAAATTTCCGAAACTGAAAGGAACACCTTGTATGCCCTACTTGTATTTTGTACATTTTGCCCCACTAGTTGAAAACATTCACAATAATAAAATAAATAAAAATAAACATTCAGGATTCTACAATACATTAATTACATACCTATTTCTATAAACTACGTAATTGCAGGAGGGCTACTACAGCCTAAACAGATGCCCGTGCCGCGGTCGGCGCCCGGCGGTATTGCAACTTCAGTTGTCTTCTTGTCTTGACTTGTTAAAAAAAATGACTACGCGTCTGCGCCAAACTAATGGTGGGTCCTACATGGATGTCACAGTTGGCCAATCTAGAGAAAACGACTGCTTCCCAACAACTGGTGGGGAATGCTCGGGAGTTAAGGGTTAGCCAACTGCGACCTGGAAAATTTTATGATGTAATTTCGTGTTTCTGAAACATACTTTAGTTATGCAATTAAATGTCTATAATCATTTTTAACTACCTATAATATTATTTCATTCTTCCAAACACCAGCGAACCCCAACCATGGCCCAAGGGTAGGTAGTAGCTGATTTCCCCCCAAGTGGCAACAGCCAGCACCTGGCCCACTAGTGGGGAGGCTCAAAGCGTCGGGGAATTCCTTATGGGGTTGTTTACCGGTGAATTCCTGCAATGTTCTTATTCATTTCGTCTAATTTTTTAATTACATCTTCCAGTGTGTGCGGACTAGGTCCTTGGTTCGATTCTATTCCTGGGACTAAAAGAAGCACAGAAATCACTACTCCAATGTAAAACAAGGATACACCACTCGGTGACACTTCCATGGAAAAAGAGCTTTTTCCTCGGACTTTAGTCTGGCTCCCCATAGGCCGATGGCATGCAGATATTGTTGTATGCCAATACCCATCTCCCCGAACTTCGCAGGAGGTTGTCAAAAACACGTCCTCACTCACTGACCCTCACAAACAGATTTTCAAAGAACATTATATCTAATTTATTTAAATAATTCGAAAGAATTGTTTATTTAATTTGCAAAACCTTTAGGTTAAACTAATTAATCCATTCTTAGTTAAAATCCAGAAAAAGAATCTCTCTTTATTAGCATTTACCCCTTTAGAACACAGTTCGTTCAGTTAAACAGGCCGCGTGATCATTCAAAAATACGACTTACATCGCATAATTACGCCACTAAGAATGCATATATTTTAGGGAACACACAAGTAAACCCGTATTAATTCTATATTAATTTTGATTTTCACTACAGATACTTTAGGTGGTGTTTAACCACGACATTGCCTGATTTGAGCAAATCACTTCACTCACGGATGAAACACTGTCGCCATGCAAGGGCGCAAGTTAACGATTCTTAATTCCTTGTTTTATCTTTTCCCGGATTATTTAAAGATATTTAGTTTTAAACACGAAAACTTACCCCCTCCTTCGGGAACTTTGCGTAAGCAAACCTCTTTAAAAATCCGTTACAATTTCTTTCATTCCACCACAAAGAAGCTAGATGATGTCACGTCGTGGTAGTAATCGAGCCAGTCTCCTTTCCACACCATACGGTAGGCCATAGGAAATCAGAATACTCACAACGCATTGATAGCGGAAGAGGAAGGCCTTGATAGCAGGCGGCCTCTAGTGTTTCTCTGAACTACTTGAAACTTAACTTTGCTTCTATTCTTTCGTCTCTCTGACTAAAAGAAGCAAAATAGTTTTTCATTCAGTAAAAATTTCTAGAGATAGATATGAATCCCTACAGAAGAAAAAAAATGAGAATTCTTGCATTCAGTCTATGACATTTTTTTTTTCATATTTGAAGAACAATATGTGAAAACGTTTAGTAATTTTTGCTAGGATGAACAGAAGAAAGGCTGAGCTCTTTACCTGAAAAAATTACAAGATAAGAACTTGGTTGGATTGCCTAACTGTCTGGCATTAAGTGCGTTTTCTTAGCGACAATGAGTATAAAATTAACTCTAAGAAAGACAGTATAATCTCGTGGCAGATCTTAATTTAAAAGGTATGTGCGGAGGAATGTACAAGAAATGTAGCTTTTTAGTTTTCTTCGGGTTGTTGTGCTATAATAAGATCCATAAAGTAATTAAAAAGTATTATTTTAATAGCAGATACTATAACCGCCACTGCGCCATATAAATTGTATATAGATTTTTTGCGCCGTTTTTGTACCTAATTGTGTGCTGTTTAATGTTTTGAAGACTTTCTACGGAAAAACAGTTCAGTTGATATCGCTCCGATGCGAGCCGCCACTGATCGCTGCCAGCGCCCATGACCGATTACGTGCTGGCAACACTAGATCGAGTGGGTCATTATAAGATGTGTGATGGCAGAGCATCTGGTCTCCACATTTTGAAGATAACTATTTGTTTTCTCAACTTCCACGACACTATATTGTACGTAAAGGCTGTTACTAAGGGTGAGTCCAGATTAGGCCAAATTTTGTACTTGCACAACTCAAAACGGCGAAATCATCGGTCGTTTCTTTCCTACTCCGAATTTTGGAAATAGCAAAGCAAACAAAGAGAATGTATTTGGGCAATTACTTATTGCAGAAATTACTATATTTGATGGCACAATACACTACTATAGGTTTTAACACACAAAAGAGAATAAATACCAAAAAGACCTGGAATAAATTTTATGTGCCCTCTTAATCGATTTTGCAATATTACTGCTAACATTGTTCATAGGTTCCAAATACTATAATTAAATTCATAGTTGGTATCAATGACCTCTATCTAAAAGCGATACTGGACTGACTACCGCCATTGAAAATTTCACGAATATATGAAGCCAGACAACGGAGAGGCACTTCTTTTGTCCAGTCTAAACCAATATGAAACAAAATTTCTAACTAAGATTTTTACGCTTGATATCGTGTGCAACCTTGCAAAAAGTAATATTGCTTACAGTATTTTTTATTATATGCAGAGTAGAGTATACAATTATACGAATTACTCAGAACATAATTACGTGCACAAAAGACTAGGCGAATCGAACCAACTAACCAAATATTACCTTTTCTTATTTTTTTAAATATATAAAATACCAAATTAATAAAATCGGCTTACGCCCACACGACAGGAGTGACTGCTTAGTGTCGAAAGATAGACGCCAGAGCAAATATTTAAACTCGTTTTTCCAATTCCAGTCTAATCCGATGTGGATTAAATTTTCAGTTCTAACTCAGTTTTATACGCTTCTTATTGGTTTATTGATTTAAATCTTAATTCTTGAGTTATTCGCATGTTAGTATAGGGTTATTTTGCATATAATAGTAAATACTACAAAAATATTTCTTTTAAGACCTAAGACAAAGAAACCGCCTGCACAGTGATTGATATCAAGGGTAAAACCTGAGTTAAAATCAAGAGAAAATGGTCCGTATTAGTTTAGACTGGGAATGCACAAAGGAGATTAACTGTTTTCTCCGCCCCCTGGCTTCATATAATCATGACATTTTCAATGCAGTAGTCAGTCCTGTATCGCATTTAGATAGTGGTCATTCTGATGTACTCACAGATCATGAAATATTATCAATACATTTTAGAAACAGTTTCTTTTCTGAAAAATTATAGAAAAACATTTTTTTAAATATTTTCTTTCATGCTAACAATAATTTTAACATCAGAGGGTAGTTTTGTAAATATTTCCATCAATGATATATTTTTTTTTAAAAAAATACTATATATACTACACAATATATATTCCAGTATTGTTTCAAACTTCTGCTGCAATGTGTTTGAAACACATATGTTTTACCAAAATGTGTAATGATACTTTTGATATACCTATGTTTAACAACATTAGGCGATTTTGACGTTTACCAACACAGAATTTCGAGATTAATCCCATAAAGCCAATGGAATTAATATTAGTTCTCGGTATGTGGCAACGCTGTGAACAGTGATAACAGAAATACTGCAAAATAATTGTGACAGCATATATATCATTTCGGGTCTTTTAGATGCTTCTATATGTTTAAACGTACTGTAGTGCATTGTGACAACAAATATACTGATTTCTGGATTAAGTGTTGAAGCGTATGTATTCTTTTTGTCTCGTTTTCTGTTTACAAAGTTCGGAGTAGCAAAGAAACGACAGATGATTTTGCCGTTCTAAGACAGTCCTCAGCAACATGTACACGCACACAAATTTGGCCTAATCTAGACTCACCATAAAGTGCTTGTGATGTTTCCATACTAAGGTCATGAAAGAAGAATCAATCCGTAAGTAAATTTCAGTTTTTCCGTTGGCAGTGTTTGTACTTATTATACCGTTTGGAAAAGTGAGGCGAAGTAGTATAGTACGGGAATAATTACAATTTTCCGGGGGGGGCAGTAGCGGCTATGGCCTCCCCCTTAGGATTTTTATACACCATGTTTGAATTTGCGTTCTCTGCCGTTTTTAGGAGTTTGTAGAACATGCGGTAGAAGGAGGGTATAGTAATACATGAAATGTATATTTTTATACATTTTAGTTTAGTAATAGCGATTTATTAACTGTGTTTAATTGCATCAAGACGATAAATAATTAATGTTCAAACGGGTACCACATTTTTTGCCCATAGTGTATACTATATGCATTAGTTAATAGTATCAAACATGACATAGTCAATAATCAATCTGCTATCAAGTTTTTAGCCATTTGATGCTTATATTACCTTCAATGTCTTATATTTTATTGTTTTAATCCAGCAATTACCTCTATTTTAATTGTATTTAATAATTCAGATAAATGTCAATTATTTTATGAACACCCTATAGCGACCACTCATTAGAAATTGTATTGTATTGTACCACTCATGTTGTATTATCTTGTCGTGCGCTCAATTCGATAACAAATCAAGAAGACATACCCTAGATATGTCGAAATCGTCCGTCAGGATGACAGACACTAAGGGTCGAAGCCGGTTGTCTTTCTCAGTGCTGCTTCGAAAACCACAACGCCAGTGTTGAACGATACGGGATTTAAAGGAAGTGTTTGGAAAGAAGGCAAAACAGCTGGCCGATATAGAGAAAACTTTTTCCTTACTCTCTCCTTCTTCGTTTGGAAATTTTGAGAAGAGACATCTGTTGCCTCCATCCGCTCTCTAATAAATGAATGGGGTAATTAATCATTAAATAGTAGTGTAGTTTAATATTCTCGCAGCTCCCTCCACCGAAATTTAAGCACCTGGGCTCATAATTTGAGATTTTTGGCCATTAATTTGACAAAACTGTCATCTGCTTCCGCATAGAACTTCACCTTTGGGCCTCGAGTTCAACCCGTTGACCTACCAGAAGATGGAGAACCGTGAGAAGTATGTTTTGCTTGTTTTCACACCTCTATTTGTATAAATGAATGATTTGAAGTCCTGAGACGATGAAATATACATATTTTACATGTAGAACCGTGCGACTTGAGTCAATATAAACCGAAATTACTGCATTAGTACCAAATCTGGAATAATTTGGACACTAGGAGTGCATTTATTGCGTACAAAGAAGTGTATTGTATATGATTAATGCATTTGTAAGCAAACCTTTTCCTAATATTTTACTTTTGATATGTTTCTTAAGACTTTTAAAGTCGAAAATTACTACAATATTGCTATTTGTGAGCTAGTTAGCGTACCGAAAGTGTACACAGAAGTGTACTGTATGTGTAGAAATCTATTTTAAGTTGAAATATTAGATATATATTGCCTCAGAGGACATGCAAAAACTATATAACAGAATTATAGACGCTACTTTTAAGATGATCTATCCTAATACAGGCTGATTATTCCTTTGAATAGCATACGAGACGCATCTGGACCATATTTGAAATCTGATTTTAGCTTAATACCTCGAGGTGTTTATTGTTTTATGCAATGGAAACCTGTATAACACGTCTTCTGACGTGCATGTTTAAGTAGAACTTAGTC
>JAGDQP010027765.1:0-24695 GCA_022664845.1 Lepisma saccharinum
CGCAATTTTGGTTTCGTCGATTCCGTTCCGGTAATTTTGACGTCAAAGATGTACCACGCACTGGAAGGCCAAGTGTCGAAAATGTCGATAAAATCATGGACATTGTCGCGTCCGACCGTCATGTAAGCACTGTTTCGATCGCCCAAGAGCTAAACATTGCACAGAAAACCGTGTGGAACCATTTGCATAAGGCTGGATACACAAAGAAGCTTGATGTATGGGTGCCGCACGAGTTAACGCAAAAAAAAAAACAACTCATGGACCGAATTTCCATCTGCGAATCGCTGCGGAATCGCAACAAAAGCGACCCATTTCTGAAGCGGTTGGTGACTGGTGATGAAAAGTGGATCACTTACGACAACGTCACGCGAAAACGGTCGTGGTCGAAGCGCGGTGCGCCGGCGCAAACGGTGCCCAAGCCAGGATTGACGGCCAGGAAAGTTTTGCTGTGTGTTTGGTGGGATTGGCAGGGAATTATCTACTATGAGCTGCTCCCCTAAGGCCAAACCCTTAACTCGGAACTATACTGTGAACAATTGGACCGTCTGAAGGCAGCAATCGAACAGAAGCGCCCAGCTTTGGCCAATAGGAGAGGCATTGTGTTCCACCAGGACAACGCCAGGCCACATATATCGATAGTGACTCGCCAGAAGCTCCGGGAGCTTGGTTGGGAGGTTCATATGCATCCACCTTATAGTCCGGACCTGGCACTGGGTGATTACCATCTGTTCCTGTCCATGGTGAACACGTTTGCTGGTGAAAAATTCGCTTCAGGAGAGGCTTGTGAAAATCGACTGTCTCAATTTTTTCCAATAGGGACAAGGGCTTCTATGAGAGAGGCATCATGATATTACCTTCCAAATGGCAACACGTTATCGAATAAAACGGCGCATATGTGACTTAAATCGGATCATTCTAACTATGGTAAGTCAAGCCTTCAATGTCATGCAAAAATAATGGATTACTTTTTACTACACAATATATTATTTAGAAGAACCGTATTGGGCCTGGGATTGATCTTCGTGGGACACAAGCGTTGATAAATTTTAGTTTAATTTGGGCTTTGTCTGAAGTCATCATTTAATTGTGAGACTCATACAGTCTGTGTTTATCCTTGTTACACATTTTTGTGTAATGATTTAATTACTCATATTGTTAAATTTGTAGGAAATGTAGCCTTAAATTCATAAACAATGGCGATTGAAAAAGTTCAAAGTCCAAAGGTTGCAGAATCTTACATCACCCACTTAATGAACAAAGCAAAAAACATGTGGCGAGTCTATATCGAGCATAGGCTTGGTAGTACTACATTGAACTTTTTGAACTTAGAAAATGCACTCACAAACCGTTTTCTACGAGTCTATATTACTAATATTGAGATAACTTTTTCAGAATTGATTAGGGAACATCATTCTTAACAAGTACAATTTCGAGCTATTACACAACGTAGATTAAATCATTGGAGATCACCACTGTGGATTTAGAAGAAATAGATCCACGTTGGACCAGATTTTCGCCTTGAGACAAATTTTGGAGAAGAAATGGGAACACAATGGTACGGCTCACCGGCTATTTATTGATTTTAAGAAAACATATGATTGTGTCAAAAAGGAAAAGATAATACAGTATCCTGATACGATTTGGAATTCCGAATAAAACTGGTTCAACTAGTGAAGATGTGTCTCAACGACCCCATAAGCAGAGTACGGATAGGTAATTATGTCAGGTAGTTTCAAGATTCGCAACGGATTGAAACAAGGCGATCCTTTCTCACAATTACTGTTTAACATTGCGTTAGAATATGCGATTTTAAAAATTAAAGGGGATGAAAAGGGGCTACCATTGAATGGTTTGAATCAACTGCTCGTATACGCGGATGATGTAGATTTAATAGGGGACGATATAGATGCACTACAAAGTAGTACCGATGTCTTGGTAGAAGCCTGCGATGAGATATGTCTACAGGTAAACATAGATAAGCACAATATAAATAACAAGCCGAAACACAGGGAATGAAAGAAAAAAGAACATAAGAATTAGGGATGAGGTCATAGAGAGTAAACAAATTTAAATACTTAGGAGCATACGTAACAAGCAAAAATGAATTCACGGAAGAGAAAAGAAGTCTCTTAGTATCGGGCAACGCATGCTTCTATTCAGTCTAAAAAACTTGTAATACCGCGATTAATATCAAGGAAATTGAAATTGAAAATATACAGAACGGTTATTCAACCGGTAATACTTTACGGCTGCGAAAGTTAAAGTAAGACTAGCAGATGAACCAAAATTGCGCATGTTTGGAAATAACGTTTTGAGAAAAATATAAGCGTGACGAGGTCACTGGAGAATGGAGGAGACTGTATAATGAAGAACTCCACGGACTGTACGACTCACCAGATGTAAAAATAATGAAATCACGAGGACTAAGGTGGGCAGGTCATGTAGCTCGGATATGGAAAGACGAAGATTATATTCTATCCTGGTTGGAAGGGCTGATGGAAGGAGACCATTGGGAAGTCCAAGACGTTGTTTGGATGACAATATTAGAAGAGGTCTTCGAGAAGTAAGTGTTCGTGATGAAAACTGACTTGATGTTGCCCAGGATTGAATCCAATGGTGAACGTTTGTTACTGCGGTGATGAACTTACGAGTTCCATTAGAAACAAATAGATTTAGTTAATTAGCACTATGTCATTATGTAAGCATGTATACATACCAACATGATTTCCTCATGTTACGGTAGGTGCAGTTAACTTGTGTTAAAGGCTTTTTTCATTAATAAAAGATTAATTACCTTATATGAAGAGTGCAATAACCAGTAATAATAATATTTTCTTCTAACAATAAAACAGGTACCATAAGTTTCCACGCAACTACATGAATGAATATTTTTTTAGCAATATCTCAAAGTTAGAAACACTAAATAATATGGCCAAGAAGAATTAATGAAGTCTAGAGCTTCTAAGGAATTCCTAATCCTAATATATATCTACAAGATGAATATCATAGTTAAAAGTGGAGTAAGTCATGATCTTTCTTAACTAAATATATGGTATTAATTATTTTTCATTTAATTATTAAAATTGTTAATTTTGAGAAAAAAATTGCAAATGAAAATACACTATACATCTCGATTAGGGTTTCGGAATATTTTATCGTTGTTAGAATGAGAAAGGTTTACGAAGAGGTAAGTTATTTAAAAAAAAATAGACTTTAAGATATGGACAAACCGCCAAGCATCATAACTTCATTAGACCACTAAACTTTAAGCACCACTATTAAAAGATTCATCTGGCCTACTTAAATGAAAATCTTTCTTAAGTTGTTGAATTATCAACTCAGATTCTTCAAATTATATTCAGTAAAATAAAGTTTTTTTTTTTACTTCTGTTGTGTTCGGGATCAAAGTTCAATTTTGCTCTTAACAAAGTGTTTATATGCCATATTTGTTATCTTAAATTTATTTTCAAATATATTCAAGAAATCCTTGTTTATTATGTTCTTTTCTCAAACTGGAAAACAAATACAACATTTCTGTTTTATATTGTATCTATCTGTAACAGAATATGGGAATAAGAAATGTCTTTTATTTTCGTTTTGTGCTTTAATGTGTGCATTTATTTTAAATAAACGAATATTACTTTGCAGTTATTTTTCACTCATCAGTGAACCAAAAAAAAGAGCTAAATTAGTGGATTTATTAAGCTTTAGACATTATTTCCTTTAAAGGTCTTGTGTACGGTATCAGTTCAATGCTACAAAGAACTCTTGGTCGCTGCCGTTACCGGGACCCGAACTCTGATCTTTCAGTCACTAACAAGGTGTTATAATAAGAATCTAGTAGAACACAACGAATTTTCTGTGTATATGGACGACTTCTCGAGCTTCAGATGAGCCAGCTATAACAATATCACGGTACTTTAATAAATGAAGCGATTTCTGTTCACTGACCCTCAGCAAATCGTACAGTTCGCATGAATTAATTGATGGTGTGTAGCATCTGGCTGAAATCATACCACCATTTAGTTCAATTGTAATATTCATGCATCTTTATTCAATCCCACCAAGTTAACAAAAGGTTATATTACTTGGAGAGTGTTATATTATTAATGGAGAGTGTTGGCACCTCAGCATATAAACTATTTTTAGGAAGGAGTAATTATATTATTATCGAAACGAAACTGAATATGGAATTAGTTTACTATAGCGACACAAGCAACATTATAATGGAATATCAGGAATGTTGGAGAAAGCAAAGAAAGTATTACAGAGTTTACGCAGCACATGCAAGAGAAAATTAAGTTCACATAATACTCGTAGTAGCACACAATATGCCTTGTAATTGGAAAAAATATCCAACAGTCCAGAAACTCTTAACATCGCGATTAATTTCAAGAACATTGGAATTGAAAATATACAGAATGGTTATTCTACCGGTAATATTTTACGGTTGCGATAATTGTAGTACAACCCTAGCAGATGAACATAAATTACATGTGTTTCAAAATAAGGTTTAGAGGAATGTATACGGGACGAAATGACAGGAGAATGGAGGAGACTGCATAAGGGAGAACTCCACGGACTCATCAGTTGTGATAAGAATAATGAAATCGCGACGACTAAGATGGGCAGGCCATGTAGCTCGGATGGGGCAAGAATGAAGATTATATGCTATTTTGGTTGGAAAGCCTAATGGACCGAGAAGTCTTAGAGAGAACAATATTAGACGAGATCTTCGAGAAGTAGGTGTTCGTGATGAAAGCTGGCTTTATGTCACTAGCATAGAATCCAATGGCGAAAGTTTTTAGTGCGACCATTAACTTGTGAGTTCCGTAAGCCATAGAGTTATTTTATATACGAAGTACGTGCTTTGATAAAACGAAGAGAAATGTAAAAGGGTGTGTAGTTTCGGAGTTAGATGGTTTCAAAATGACCACTGCGTTGTCAGAAATGATGTCATATCTTGATAAATAATAACATAAGCGGGGTCGGCTTAGAAAATCACAATCAAAGTAGTCCCCAATACACCTACTTAAACTATGCATATGATTAACGAATGAACCTAAGAGTGGCTTTCTATACCCGCACTATTACACCATTTAATTCCTTGTCCAAGAAATTCTTACATTCCGGAACAAGTTCATGCCGCACTCCCTCAATTATAACTAACTAACTAACTAACTCTATGGCTTATGGAACTCGCTAGTTCATCGACGCAGTAACAAACGTTCGCCATTGGATTCTATCCTGGGCAGTATCAAGCCAGTTTTCATCACGAACACCTACTTCTCGAAGATCTCTTCTAATATTGTCCTCCCAACGACGTCTCGGTCTTCCCAATGGCCTCTTTCCATCGGGCCTTCCAACCAGGATAGAATATAATCTTCGTTTTTCCCCCATCCGAGCTACATGCCCTGCCCACCTTAGTCGTCTCGATTTCATTATTTTTACAACATCTGGTGAACCGTAGAGTCCGTGGAGTTCTTCATTATGCAGTCTCCTCCACTCTCCAGTCATCTCGTCCCGTTTCGGACCATATATCTTTCTCAAAACCTTATTTTCAAATACACGCAATTTATGTTCATCTGCTAGGGTCGTACTCCAACTTTCGCAACCGTAAAGTATTACTGGCAGAATAACCGTTCTGTATATTTTTAATTTCAATTTCCTTGATATTAATCGCGATGTTAGAAGTTTTTGGACTGAATAGAAACATGCGTTCCCCGATACTAAGCGACTTTTTATTTCTTCCGTGACCTCATTTTTGCTTGTTACGTATGCTCCCAAGTATTTAAATTTGTTTACTTTCTCTATGACCTCATCCCTAATTCTTATGTTTTTAATTCCTTCATTCCCTTTGCTTCGGCTTGTTAACATGTATTTTGTTTTATCTATGTTTACCTGTAGACCTATCTCATCGCACGCTTCTACTAAGACATCGGTGTTGCTTTGTAGTGCATCTATATCGTCCCCTATTAAATCTACATCATCCGCGTATACAAACAGTTGATTCAAACCATTCAATGATAGTCCCTTTTTGTCCCCTTTAATTTTTAAAATCGCATATTCTAACGCGAAGTTAAACAGTAGTGGTGATAAGGCATCGCCTTGTTTCAATCCGTTGCGAATCTTGAAACTATCTGACATATTATTACCTATCCGTACTCTGCTTATGGGATCGCTGAGACACATCTTCACTAGTTGGACCAATTTTTTCGGTATTCCAAATCGTATCAGGATACTGTATAACTGTTCCCTTTTGATAGAATCATATGCTTTCTTAAAATCAATGAATAATTGATGAACCGTCCCATTGTATTCCCATTTCTTCTCCAAAATTTGTCTCAAAGCAAGAATCTGGTCCAAAGTTGGTCTATTTCTTCTAAATCCACATTGGTGATCTCCAATTATTACATCTACGTATACATTTAGGCGTGTTAACAGAATATTACTTAATACCTTGTAACAAGTTGGAAGTAACGAGATTCCGCGGTAATTATTGCATTCCGACTTATCGCCTTTTTTGTAAATCGGAACTATTATTGAGGTTTTCCATTCCTTTGGGAGCTCCTCCTTTCTCCATATAGCACTTATCAATTTATGTAGTTCCTTGATTAGTGCCGTTCCTCCTGTTTTAATTAATTCGGCTGGAATATTGTCTATTCCTGGTGATTTGAAATTATAAACATCACTTAAATAGATGTATTGGGTACTACATCAATTGTGATTTACTAATTCTACACTGCTTCCGGTATTATGTGTTGAGATATCAGTCATTTGTGACGAAGCCGCCGTAATGCTGAGAGCCTATATCTCCGAAACTACCCATCTTGCACACTTATCCACAGGCACATTTTTCTTGGTTGGTTGAGAACTTTTCGTTCTAGAATATGGATCATTATTTTTGTCCACCCAATATATTCGTAAATGATCTTCTAGGATACTTACTGTACATAACCTATAAACCTGTATATGATTTGGATATCTTTTTTGTGAATGTACTAGTAAAACGCATGATCTCTCGGATGCTAGCGAGACCAGTTCTGTGTCCATTGAACAAAGTGGTTTGGAGACAACTTTACCAAAATCTCCATCTCGTTTAGGATGTTAAGAACAATTCGTAAGACATAAAATTTAGTTCGTTAACTTCTAGTTTTATCTGTGATAGTGGAATTAATTTCTTATTCTATAATGCAGGAATAATACGCGTATAATTGTACTTTCTGAAACACCTCTTAAAATACATCGATGGTGTTCTTACGGAAGCGTATATAGAATGTTCGAATTCTGAATAGTTCTTAAATACCCACCCGTATTGTTCAGTCATATAGAATATGTTAAGCTATGTTGTATTACTACACACATAAGTCTACAAAAGTAATCGTCTAAGTCGTTTGTAATTTGCCCTAATGTTGAGTGACATTGCTTAGTTCAGGTCGTGACGGTATTCGAATAACTATCTAAAGTTTACCCGGAATTTTGTCAAAATTAATGCAAATTCGGAAATATCTACTTGATTTTCAAACCTACAAGTATGGCGAAATATGAAGTATATCTAAGATAAAATTATACATATTGAGAATTAAAAATCACAAATATTAAACTACCATCAGATATCTCAGCATGGCTTTTATATTTCATTTTTTGTTATGCATTGAATAATATTTGTACAAAACTTGTTAATGTGAATTCTCTCAAACATACAGTGAATTCTCTTAGTACAGTGTGTCGGCCGGGTGGCAGAGTGATCTGCGGCGGTAGGCCATCGGCTTGAAAGTCCTGGGTTCGAGTCTAACAGCTAAAAGCGAATCGTGATAGGCCGAAGTTGAAAGTTACTAGACTGGCCCATATAAATATAAAGTTTACCAAAGTTTTTATTTAGTACAGTGTTGTATTTAACTGAAATATTAAAGACAGTACTGACTAGTTCATACAATAAAGTAAAAACTCATGTCCATCGTAATAAATAAATCAAATAATTAATAAATATACATGTTTAGTACGGAAATGGTTTCCAGTGATATTAAACTACATCATTTTTACAGAATGGTCAACGAAAAATTGCCGTAGACCAGAATCTACCCTTCTTTATTAATTACATATAATTTACGTATATACACTGTATGAATAAACGGTTTAAAAAATGTTCTACATAACCACACAGAAAGTATCTACTCCTTTTTTGATGACCTATTCATGTTCAAGGTACAGATAATACGTAGGTAGGCTGCAAGAAATTGCAGAATATCACGTATCACTAAAACAAATTACCGCCACCTGGCAGCTACGTGTCACCGCCATAAATATACCAATGGATGATCATGTAGTTTCGTTCAATCGTTCTGTATGAGTAGTCTGTGAAATGGAGTCAAGTGTGTATAGTACATCAAGGCGCCTGAAACTATGCAGACTGGTAGAATATGTACATGATCTTACAGCCAACTTTCGTCTCCCGTCACAATATTGAAGTGGAACTTATTTCTTTTAGTCTGCCTGAGCTAGAGTTGCCAAAAGGCCTTAAAGTAAATTCAAAAAAATATCTTTTTGCATAATTTCAGAAGTTGTTTATAACATTCACCTCGCTGTCGTTTGTTCTCATTTATAAGTTTAAGTGGTACCCCAACTCTCTTACATTACATGATATCCCTGTTGTTCGATAGGGCAAAACTACGCACTCTTTCTGCGATAACTGGGTGACGATACGTTTCCGATACACAGCATTTACTGCCCATTTACACACTGTACTTCGATCTGGAGTTGCTCAATATAACCAGCTTGTAAAAGACGATCTACGATTCACCTTATCTGCTATTAAAACTTCAATCATTGCACGTTGATTTAGCCGTGCTGACATAGCAGCCACACTTGACATTACTTCACATGTTACTCATTTAAATCGAGTGAATGCAACTGTATGACCCTTGGTATGTTGCTACCAGATGACAGTAGTTACCTTTCTATTTTCTATTTTGTTCTCATGTTGTGCGAGATTGTGTACTTTTTGCAACCTTCAAATGTACACTGGTAACGCGAGAAAGAAACAAACGACCTTCGTTGTTTTTAACTGCTACTTGGTCTTAGAAAGTTATGGTATAATTCTTGATGACAACCTAAATAGTATTGATGAAAACCAAACTTTTGCAGGAATTACGGGAAGTCAATCAACCCTTCTAATTCAATCTAAAACAAAATGAAGGAAAGCGAGGACTGATGACATCTGCTGGAAACTTAAATGCAAGTAACTTCCTTCAGGTAAGATTAAATCTTACTCACATATTTGTATTTCGCTGTTATTTTGAAGACTTTATTCAATTTGTGTCTAGTTTTAAAGTCTCGCGTTAGTTGATCTAGTTTAGCACCATCATCATGAATTGAGTATTTTTTTCTTTTTAATTGCAAGCACTTTTCCGTTTTTTGGAACAAACTTATTACGATTATTTGACATCAAAGAGAGATCAATATACAGGGCTACTACAAATACATTTCCTGCTTCGAAACTATAACCTTCTTTAATATACTGTATAAACACTTAGATATTCAAATTTGTCCTGAAAGAGCGAGAAATGTTTGATGCTTTGCTCACTGCTGCCTCTGATGATAGACTTTTACAGACTACGTACGAAACTTACATAGACCCGTCCCGATTGATTCGACTCTTCCTTTGGAAGGGCATCCTTTTTACTTAAAACCAAAGTACCACTTACAAAATTGGTGAATGGAGTGAATCTGCATCAAACCTTCGGAAGTGCCAAAACAAAGCCTAATTACAGGATGATTATGTAAACATCTAGGACATGCTTGATAGAAGCCCATTTATTTCATTGTACCTGACGGTGAGTAGTGTTAGCTATAAGCTAGAACAAAACTCTAGAAGCTTCTCCCTACATTAATACCAAATATATACACCTGCGTTTCACCAAAGCACCTACGTGTGATCGGAATGGAGAAAAGTATAATTATATACTCAAACATGCTACTCTGATATAGTAGTTCAGTGAAACAGTTGCTCTGTTCAATTGACGAAACCTGATAGCTGCGACCTGTATTGACAGACGCAATTGTCCAAGTTTGTCACCTTTGACTAAGGTCTATCTTTACTCCAGTCGGACGAAAACTCTCTTAGTAAGATTTCCACAACATCATGCTTGCTGAATAAGTAGATCTTTAAATGTGAAACGAAGTTCGATGGTAGATATTACTGACAGTGAGACAAGAAAATACCAAGGTCATGCCGGTGATTCCAGTTTTAAAATCGTAACAGAAAAAGTAAGGTTACTGTTCATTGGAGAAAATGGATTTTGCTGTTTCGTACTTTCAATTTCTGTAGGAATGCAAGATGATTACCTTGTTTTTCCCGAATACAGAAGTTGATATTGATCTAAATGACAGTGACAGTAAATGGTCGAATATGTCTTTCTAAAACAAAGTGTCTTCAAGTATCGCAATATTTTTGAAGTCCAAACGCAAATGTTATTTTAGATAGATTTTTCTGTTTGTTGCAACATCCTTATTTAATTGCAACCTTTCTTAAATGATTTTCCGAATTTATACGATACATTCAGAAATGAAACAACATACTTTTTGAGCTTTATATAAGAACATTTCTGAAACAATTAATTTCTTATTTTATGTAAATCTCACAAACACCTTCCCGATTTGAAGTACTGAAAAATGAAAGCATGTGAATTACATTGATTTGTTATCAAAGTTTGAGTTCATCTTTTATGTGTAACGCGAAATATGTGTAACACAAATTATCGTATTATATGTAAAAATAATGTTTCTTGCACCTTTTGTTTCTGGGTCCTCATATAAAATCTAAACCTATCTTTTATAACAACAACTAAATTGAAAGAAATATCAATACACTTAGGAGAAAAGGGTCTTTAGCTTCTTTAATTACTTTCGCTTAAAGGTCCATAGAGTTATTTATTTATATCTGTGCCAAGACTTCTAATATCTCATCTAAGCATTTCCTTTAGCATGTTTGTACGCAAGAAAGACTTCACGACAATTTTCATTATTATGGATAATTGCACGTAGCGCTGCCATAAATACTATTACGCCGTTTTGAGTGTAGAACGAACATAGTTTCCGAAATATATCAATTTAATTTTTATTTAAATTATATATAACCATTATGGATATAAGCATCACATTTGGTCTTTAATGCAAATCGGTGTCACTTTGTTCATCAGTGTGTTGATTGCGTCAATCAGTGTCCACTTTGTTCCTATCTCACTTCTTCGTTGCTATATCTCAGGAACTGAGTTTTGTATCAGCTCAAACGAGAAATCCGCTTCTGCTTCCATCGAGGACTTTGAGTATTAGTCTTTTATGCACGCCATCTTCTCAAACAGCGTCACAAAACCTTTGGCCAATTCAGTTGATACCAGGGTTCCTGGATAGGCAATAACCTGGAAAAGTGAAAGCCAGTACTTTCTCCCCAAATTGCATCTTGCCAATCTTGGGTTTATGTGAACACACTAAATACCATTCGTACAGAGCGTCACTGTAATTGAATCGTTAACGAATTTTAGGCCACTTTGTCTCAGGGAAGGATAGTAGCAAGGAGAGAATATTGGGAGAAAATTAACAAGGGTGTGTTCTTCCGGAATTTGCCTTGTGTGACTGAGGAAATGTCTTTAAATTATTGGTTAGGATGGGCGTAATTTTGGATTGTCTCCAGGACCTTCTGACTGCTACGCTAACGCTCTACCAACTGAGCTATGACCACTCAGTAGGGCGTCATTGTAGTTCTATTACTTTGTCCCAGCACGGAATTGACAAAATGGAGGGGAAATATGTTATTGTAATCATAGTATCAGAGAGGAATGGCTTTTAAACCATGTACATGCAACGACATTTGAGAAAAAAAGATAACCAATTATCTTCCGCAATCCCGTCTCTAAAGCCAATGTGTATATATACATAATTTAATATTAAATAACTTGATTACAATAATGGCGCTTTTATAGGCTGAAAGGTCTCTCTTAAATTATTTTAATTGTGAGTTGTCTGCTTCATTCATTATATATTAGGGAGTTGTATTATTTGTTTAATAATAACTTTTGGCACAGGAATAAATAAATTCCCGTTGACCTAAAAAATTATGTTTGATGTTTGAATTAAGCCCTTTGCACTAAATTAAGAAACAAGCACTTTACTTAAGATGCAACAACGGGATCACATATTGAAGAATAACATTTCCGAGACGGAATTCAAGATAACAGTTTAATATTGACTTAAAGTGCTTCCAAATTATGAACTGCTTATTTTAGCTTCGTAACAGTCATAAACATAGGCTACTACTGGATTATTATTTCTATAAAACATAGAATGTCATCATGCGCGTGCCTCCCTGTCATCTTGTGAGGAAATAGAAGACAAATAAAACTAACGAACGAACGATGTGTAGCATGGAAGAAAATCATCGTATTTCTTTTGCAAGAGAAATTTACATGTGTGTACTTCTACGTAACAAGAATTGTACAATCTTTTCAGGTGGACGATCCTATCATCTGATTGGCTGGAACATTATAGCTGGGTAGATACTTCTGCTTTCGCACTGTAAATTTTCTTTAAGCTCTAAATAAACTTAAGGGAATATAAGCTCTTCAATGGATATAGATTTCGTTGAAAGTTTGCTTTTGTTTCCAATGGGACAAACAAAACGGAGAAAATAACCAAAGGATCATTCCAAGAAATTTCGCGAGGTGATAGTTAAGCAGCATTTTTTTAAAAATTCTGGATATAATATATTAAGGCTCCAAGGAAAGAAACGTCAAACTCCACGTGGGATAACTTTGACAAAAATGAAGTCTAAAGAGCCACATATACTGAGTTCTCAGACACTTATTTGTCTGTGATGTGTGACGTTTTTCCCAAAGTGTGAATATGTACAGAATAAGTCTAAGGTAAGCTATTAAACGGTATCGTTATCTTAATTTTCGTAGAAAGTAGAGGTTGAGGTTTCTTTCCGTGTGCTCGTAATATGTTATTCATATATACTTTAAAATAACAAAATCAAGTTTCGAAATTTTTACTCCAAAAAGGGGAGGGAGTAATTATTTTCTTTACATGGGACTAAAAATAATCTCAAAGTTTTATTGTTTATCTATCGTGCATCAAAAATCAAAATGTATTGGGGCGATACTCAAACAACGATTCACGTCAGTACATGGTCTTTGGAGCTCCAATTTGTAATTTTATTTCACCGAATTCCACCAAAAAGAACAATCACAACCAAATCAGAAATTCAGCATTTGTTCTCCACCAAAAATCTGCGCCCTAGTTATAATCTTGCTCTCACTGTCTATTAGATCCTATTATATGCTAAATGCATAATGTAATAACTACATCATTAGTAACAATATAAAACATATTTTTTGCATGAGAAATAAATCTGCTTCTATATATTCCGTTTGACTCATTGAAATTAATAATAATTTATAGATTGTACAACATAATTCTAAGCTAAATAATTTCTTAAGAAAATGTGGAATCTGTTAACCATTTTGCTTTCTTGATCTGACAATTCGCATAAATTTAAATAATTCTTTATTACTGTATTTCTGATTCTATATTGTGATTAAATTATCTTTTAGTTATTAAGCAGTTTGCTTACCTAATTGATAACCTAGAAATGTGTTAATTCAATTCGATTACAACGATCAGAATGTAGCAATGTTTACTTTTTTATGTTTTCTAATTTCTAGGTGGATCTAAGAACAACACATAATATCGGCACAGCAGACTCTATTTTTATCATTTCACACACACATCCAAAATTATATTAGATATCCGTAATGTTTGCTAACATACTCACACATTTTAATCTCCACTCTTTCGGTGGAAAGAGAATTCCAAGAATAGAAACGGTAAGGCTGCAGCTCTCATTGGTCATACCTGTCCCTTTATCTTCTCAAACAATTAATTCTGATACGCTTTCTCCACATTAGTAAAATATTAAACTTCATACGCTTAATATTTGGAAATAAGGAGAATAGCTTCACGTATTTTACAGTGTTAATTCTAGATTCTATATTGTTAGATTCTTTTTAAAATCATCCGATTGCGAAAATATCAACTCCAATCCACCTCCCTCCCAAGAGAGCTCGTGTCATTGGTCTCTCTTAAATGTTGAAACAATAGGCTTAATAAAGATTATAGTTCGAAATTTGACTGTGTTCGTTGTTAGGATTAGCAAAATAACATTAGTTATACATATATTGTGACATTTTACTTTTCAATCCACAGGTATCAAGAACTAAGGTGTGTTGAAGATAAAGCTTAAAGCAAGAATTGTTGGGGTGTGTACTTTAATCCTGAGGGTTGGAGGAAGAACTAATCATGCAGCAGACGGAATCGATGTTACAACAGAAGATAGAACTGACAAGATTAAAGGTTATTGTAAGAAGAATGTTTATCTTATCACATAAATTCTAGTCTCTCCTACAATCGTCATCAATATAGGTCCATATTGAGTTGAATAACGAACTCCGAGGCTCAGAACTGCTTCATAAACTTTTAATACCACCTGCATCTCCTTGCTTCTGACCTTCTCGAATTTATTCTATATTTGTGAGTTAATATATTCTACGCTTTTACTTTTCTTAAAGTGAAATATATCGTATCAACAGATAACCAAATAGACAGTATGCATACGTACATGCTGATCAATAAAGACCATTCACTCTTAACACATACGGAAATGACTATTCTCACGCTAAAAATAGAGAAAGAAAGTTTAGTAAAAGACAGTTCTAAATGTGATCATAGATATAACCTGTCACAATATGTGGAAACAGTGTATGCTTTACGATTCCAGTCTAGATCTTTCTATATTAGCTCAAAACTTTACTAATATAATATAGTAGAGACTGTACGCTGATTAATGAATTTTCTCGCGACAGTAATGATCCCTAGTCTGTGCGTTAGTAATACTCAGATGTCACGTGGATGTCATTGGAGTAATGCTCCGGCCACGTGACTTTTGAGGTGTGTTAGAAAGAAGTAGGCTATTGATCTAATTTTGAGTTATTCTGTACGTTGACTAATGACTTTTTATGCATGACTGAAAGAGTATGCATGGGGGGCGCTCTCATACTACCTTACCTTACTCACACACGCCGGCCACGTTCCCCCCCCCCTTATGACTCGGGCTATTTTTTATTTGCTTGGTACATAGCATTAGTTTTTCGAAACAATCATACATTAACATGTACAGAATTTTTACATATTTCTGTTAATTACTAATAAAGTATACATAACTTTCACTCTACCCTCGTTATTTATCAACTTAAAAATAATTAAATCTTTTCTTTACAGTGAGCTGTAGGCAGTGCGAATTCGTCCTATTTTCTTGTATTTTGTTCCGAACTGAAAGTCATAGTATTGGCTGGTATTCAATTCTAGTAGTAGGCTCCTTCCTCACAGCTATATTGTATGCCAGGATGTCGGTACAAGGGGCCTTTCCCCACTAACCATGTGCGAGCAAAGCAATCTTATATATTAAATATGTAAATAAGAAAGCTATTTTGACTGCCTGGAGCTCCCCCAATCGAAAAGCTACTCCCTATAATGATGTGGCAGGAGTAAATATGGTGAAAGCATAATTCGAATTGTGGTAAAATAAGTGGGAAAATGTGCCTGCAAATGACTGTCTTCGCACAGCTCTTGATGCCGCGATTCATTGCTCAGAAGAACTATACCCGAATATCTACAAGCTGTTGCAGATTCTTGTGACTATTACAATAACAACGTGTACACCTGAACGTTGGTTCTCAAGTTTGGGGATAATTAAATCATATCTTCGCTCGTCTACGGCAGAGGACAGATTAAATGGTCTGACATTGCCAGTGAACAATAACATTGAAATCAAGGTAGAATATGTTCTTAGTCTGCTTGCCAGAGACAACCGTCAGCTGAAAATTACGCTGTAAAAGTTGTCACAAAATCAAAGTTAAAGAGCAAATTACAAATAAAGGTTATAAACAATTTTCATATTACTGTGATTACGATTGTTGACGTTAGTTGCTAAGGATGGGATGCATCTTTGCTCCCATATGTAGGTGATTATTCAATGAGTTCATAGAAGTTAATCTACGAGAAGGGAGCGCCTCTTCAGATCCTGGATGAGGGGCGACGTACCCCAGAAATATTTAAAACAAATCTTTTAATGTTCCTTAACATTTCGAAATTAAAAATAAAAGGTAAATTTTAGAGTAGTTCACAACCCTTCATGCTGGATGTCAAGGAGATTAGTTAACGTTTGCATTATTCGTTTACGTTTACGGCTAGCTTTACTGTCTGACCAAGGAATTTCATCAGACAACTTTCATTCTATTTTGGTATCTCAGGGCATTGTCGAGGAGCTTTCTTGTTCGGGGGCTGGAGGACCCCTGGTCTATAATATTATTCAACATTTTTCATAGTTCATCACAACAGGTCTTACACGCATACTCACACAGTGAACGTAAAGAATGGTATGGGATGATTCATCTTCAGTACAAACCGCACACCAACGAGCTAGGATTGCCATAAGACGATTCCTCTCCTTGCAGAATTCGTAGCAGAGTAAGTGAATCAGTTCCACTTCTCAAAGCTTCTTGAATTTAACAGTCACCGTGAAGCCGCAAAATTCAACCAATCACACTGCTGATGTAGCTTATACTGTGGATTTTCGGGTGCAAAAAAATATGTGTGCCCCGTACCGCGCCGCGAGAACACAAATAGTTTCATTAAAATGGTAAAATAAAGGAAACTGAAATAGAAATTGAATATCTTTAAGACTGTTATTTATTAATACAAGAGGAACAGCACATTCCAAGTAACGAACTAGAATTCTTAAAATTATTATTTCTTTTCTGTAGAGAATATAATTAATTAGAATTATACGCGTATTTAATTAACCATATTAAAATAATTATTTCTTGTCTTTTGCCTTTTTATAATTAGTTTGTTGTGGTTTGGTTTTGTGTTTGTTCCAGTCCCTTATTAATTTTCTACGCACTTGTTACGTTTGAGTGCGTGTAGTAAGCAGCTTCGTAAACTAGAGCAGTGTGCCTTTTCAGAATGTGGTTCTGAGAATTATTATAATATGAGAATTATTATAATATGATATTAGTAGACCACTTTTTCTGTTTTCTTTCCTGGACATTTTTTAGTCATTTGGCTCGGGACAGGCACGTATCCAGAATTTGATTTTGGGAGGGGTCCATGGGTTTCCAGGGGGAGTAAAGGGGCCTTTCAGAAGGGTAGTACAACCTGTATCTGGGCATGAAATGTACAAATACAGATAATTACGCCTAAAGGTATGCTGTTTTTGCCATAACTCTAACTGTGAGAGTCCGGACCCCCAGACCCAACCCTAAATACGTCCCTGGCTCGGTATATGGCCGAGTTTAGTTTGTAGAATTGCCAGATGACAGAACAGCTTGCGTCAACTCAGTCTTGTTTATTTTTCGTAATAGCTATTCTCTTTTGTTTGGAGTATTGTCAGTTTTTTGTGCTAAGCATAGCAACTTAAGCAAATAGTAGTTTTTATCGAGATTGGCAGTGTACTGCCTAAGCGGTTAGTCATTTCGCGTCAGTTTTAACCCTATCCCTTTTTATATTTCTCCTGTATGTATGTTGTTTGGTTAGGGTGGATTAATATAAATATTGCAGTGATTCCGCCAGAGCCCTCCTGGGGGTGTCATCCCCAAGTCCTCGAGAACACCCCCGGCTGTAATATTTTTGAGGTAGAAAATCAATAAAAAGCGTACAAAATTGTACTTACACCAATTTTTGATTTTACCCCCCCAAACTGAAAATTCTGGCTGAATCCCTGGTGATCAGTCCTTGTTTTATATCTCAGGGCGGCCAGGGCTTATATGTTGCGGAAGTCAGAATTCCGAAGTAGTTCAGATTAGAGCGTTTTCTTTATATTAATTTGTAAGGGAATTATAAGTGATAGTTTTGTTTAGATTTGAGAACATTTCACTTCCGAAAGTAAGTCAATGTGTTGAATTACGTGTTTTGCAAGTTGAATTTCTTTTGTCTAACAAGTTTTGTTTTTTGCTAAAAAGATATGGTGGCCTTAAGGGAGGTGTTTGTTTTTTAAATTCGTGTTCATAAACTTTGTCTTTCCCCTCCGTGAGAGCTGAAATTTAGTTTTGTTCAGAGAAAGCCAGTGCTATTGTTTTTACTTTGCCCCCCCCCCCCCCCAGTTTCGTAGGTTCAATGTGGAAATGTTTTTGTTGCATATTTCGATGTGCAGATTCAAGACGTGAGATCACATCATCATAAGAGGTTTGCCACATATTTACTTTGCCTGTGACATGATACAGAAAGTCGTGAATTAGTTGGTTGAGTTCTTGTAACCCACAACAAGACTAGACTATTTTTCTTATTTCTATCAGAATTTATTTACTGAGTCCCTTTCTACAACTAGCCTTCCTCTGTATCAGCCGGTGTAAGATTTCTGCCTCTGCCGGACTGGAATCCGGATTGTTTAGTGATGTCCTTCTCACGACACTGAGCTTAATATGATATGTCCACAGTACAGAAGGCGGCTTTAATCGGCTATTTATTCTTATTTTGAAATTGGAAATTTTTGTCACTGCTGATCACCACTGAATGTAACGAATAACATTTTCTGTTCTTAAAAGACTGAAAAATTACTATCGGTCATCAATTTCCGATGATCGACTCGCCTCGTTGATGACTTGGTTGTGGAGCGAAAACAGGTATTGAAAATTTCTATTGACTATCTTGTTAATGGTTGCTAAAACGAATCCAAGACATTAACCTTTGATACATTAGAGCTTTTCATCTTCTGTAAATGTCCTAATTTTTCATATCAGGTATGAGTGTTACTTGTTTTTAGCTATATCATATTAATAGCGAACAGATGCATGTGAATTACGTACAGGGATTCCCCCAAGATTTTCAGTTTGAAGGAGGTGAAGTCAAACTTGGGAGGGTTTAATTTGAGTTTTGCACGTTTTCTGTCGATCCTTGATCGTATTTTTAAGCTAGGGGTGCTGTCGATGATTTGAGGGGTATCACCCCCTACAGGGGTCTGACGAAATCCCTGATTACGTATATGCAGAGTATGAAGTAAGGACTACGCTTGGAAATAGGTGGGATGCGCCAAGCGATGTATCATATAAGGTCTTTCCTAAAGGGTTTTGCCCCCTCACTGAATTGACGCCACTGCCTGTATGACAGGGTTTACCTTTTTTAACAATGCGGTAAAGTTGTTTGTACTTTTGTTTTTCTTGGAAACGGTTCGGTTAAAAATTTGCTATTGATTTTAATACCACATGGGTATCCTCTTGAGTCATTGCCTTGAACTAGAATTATTGCTGTACGTTAGAAAGAAAAATTCAAGCAATATTTATACATATTTTAGATACATAATGAATTAATACAAAGAAATTCAAGAGCAGCACAACATTATAGTTGAGAAAGCCTAGCGACATCCAAGAGCGCACATCTTGTGATTTTCAAGGGGGGAAGCGCCCATAAACATACTACCTTCTTTTTTTTAAATTTTGACTCACATGATCTCCTCATTTTGTGCCATATTATTATAATTTTCTCTGGCTAGGGGCGGCAAGGGGAGCGCTTACCCCCCCACACACACACACATACTGATGAGCGCCCTTGGTGACATATATGGAATATATATAATTTTGTTAGTTTAGATTTAAGAGTTTTTGAGAGAAAGGTACATATATCTTAAAAAAATGTAGTTTCGAGAAAATGTATAAATATGCACAACGAACTATTTCCTCTGAAGCATATCCCCGCTCTCAAACGACACTATATCCACAAACTTCATCGCGCTCTGTTTCTTTTCTGGTTTCCGTCATCTCCACTCTTGATACTTCTATCAACTTATTGATCGTTCACTCAGATATTGTTATTCGCTTCTTATCTACATCCCTCAGTTTGTCGACAGTGGGATTTCCATCTTCTTCACTGCAATTTGAGCGCCTTTCTATCCGGCAAAAGTCCTTTTGGGATTTCGCTACTAAATGAAAGCATTGATACCCTCATTTGGGTTCTGGGGTTTACCATGCAAACATGTATACAAGCAAGATGCCCTGACAGCCACATAGACAGAGAAACCGTACATACAGTCGATACTGATCAAGTACATTCGTCATGAAGACAACACACATACGGGATATACCCTCTAGAAACAGAAAATCCGCGAGGTGGTGTGAATGGAAGGACTAAACTCCATAGTGTGAAATATATACTAGTACATGCCAGATTTTTTTTTATTATTATTTTTGAAACTATGAAGGAAGCATTAACAAATGTAAGAATGATGTAAAAGAAAGAAACTTAAAGGAAAGCTAATGAAAATCGGTGATATTAACGCCAAAATTACAACGGATATATGAAATCAATAATTTACTTGAAAGGCTTCGATGTGTCATAGGTACATAAAATTTGGAAGACAAACTTTCAGAGTAATAGATTCTGAAAACAATTGAAATCTCTAAAATTTTGACTCGAAACTTTTACACACACCCCTTAAGAAAAAGTATACAAGTATTTTAAAATTACGTTGTGGCTACACTCTTGGTCATCAAGGCTTGGTGTCAATGTAGTAGGTTTTTCTCAAGTGTACACGAAGGTTGTAAGTAATTTCCACCTACTATTTCTCTATCTTATTCTTCACTTGTTACTGCATTAAAATCGCCTATCAGTACGATTCATGTGTCTTTCTGTACATCATGAATAAACTCCTCCAGATATTTCTAGTTTGTTCCGACATCTTCAAGATTAAGTAGTAGACACCAGGTCCTTCCTTTTTCCCTCCTTTCAGCCCAACATCATGAGTTCATTGGTGTAGGCAACTTCCTTAATTTAGGAGCTTTCCAAGGACTCCACAACTCCATTTATTACTCCTCTTTTTAGTCTCGAATAGAATATTCTATATTCTTCGCCTGTTCCATCGTTTCTTACTTCACGACGTCGTACAACGTTTACACTGTTTGTCGTGATTTCCTCTTTGAGATTTCCCCACGTCTCTGCTTCCCATAGTGAGTGACCTGACGTTCCATGTTTCTATTCTTAACCTTGTCTCCTCCCCTTTGTTCTTGATATCTTCTGTACCATTCGATATCTTTCTTTGCGCAATAATTTCTCCCAAGACCTCCCATTTCCCTCAGATCCGAATATAGGGATAGTTTATGTCCGGAATATTTTGTCTTGGGACAAACTATTGAGACTTGAAAAATAATGTTGTGACTTTACGTTATCTTCCACATCACAGATAAGGAAAACATCCAAGACATACGTGTCGATCCAACTATGAGCCTGACCGATGTCATTTATAAAAGACATAAAGCACATTAATTATTTTACTTTACTTCAGCATGTGTCGGACGTGATCTTTGTAAACGGGAGCTGTTGTGTGCTTAAGAACCAGTTACAGAAACACAGCTATAGAGACCAAGCACGTGAAATAATTGTGGATTACCTAAGTCTTTTGATTGGTAGATGGCGCTCCACTAGTAAACTGTCTCTAGATTAACAACCAAATAATAATTATAGAAATGTTTTGTTATCCTTTGTTAGAGGAGAGTTGGGTTGATAATAAAATAAACGTCTTAAGGTTGTTCTTCTCGGAGAGGGTTCCATGGCTTTCATCGTATCTTTTAAGTCGTCGGTGACTCAAAAAAGGTTGAGAACCACTTGCTGTTCTATCAGATTATTGCTTTGTTGGAAGTAAATCGTAGCCAACTATGGAAACTTGGCACTTAAATGCATGTAAATATTTTATATTGTAATTTTACATGCTTACAATGATTACTCCATTACTGCAAAATAGATATATATTGCTCCTTAATATGAAATAAATATTACAAGCAGGAGACTTTTCCAATATACAGTAATTATATAATTTGAGTAATAATAAGAAAATCTTAACAACTGCGAAAACGTAATCAATTGTTGAAATTACATTAAGTACTATAGAAATACTTATAGTATTTAAAATGTTGACATTTGCCGTGTTCTCAGTATCTATTTTAAGATTTTACTAATCGGGTTTCGACTTCATGTTAATGGTAAGTCAAAGTATTTTCATGTATAAATTATAATTGGCCAATTTTACAAAGAGTATGAGGACTTGTTTCACAAATGGAAATCCAAGTACAAAATTAGTAGGCCGCATTCTTGTATTGTGTTGTTTATATAATTAAAATAACTGAGTTGATCATTTGAATCGGAACTATTATTGTGAGTGTATATGTAACAGTACCTGTCACCGGAAAAGGTTACACAATAGTTTCTGGAACTCTTACAAGGAGTGGAATCTGACCGACGTTAAATGGACTCTATAATCTGATTGTCTTCTAAATATAATCACTACACACCTTCATATATTACATCAGCTCTTTGTTATAAAATTATCTTTCTAGAGACGTTAACTTCATCGGTACCAACAAAAGGTCATCATCGATCGTTATTCGAAAACTTTTCACATAATCAAAGATTTTTAGCAGAAGTTACCAAGAAGCTAGTGAGAACGAAAGCATTAACTGATGTTAAACTTTAACAAGGCAAAAGCCTTCAGTTTAGTTCCATCTATCAGCTTAACACTGGTTCGAATCGATTCAGTCACGCTCAAATGGTTGGCGAATTGAACGTAAAGCAAGTGAATCCTGTTATGATGAAAACGGTCATCAGCTTCAAATTCTAGTAAAAGAGCTAAAACATGGAGGACCGTTCAAATCTGGATTGTAAATGGTCGAACCGTTCTTACATAATGTGTGAGAATGTGCTTTAGTTGAAGTATCGCTATCATGGTAACCATACAACCTTTCACCAATTAGAATCTTGTGTAACTTTCTTCAGAACAACTGCTATCGTCCTCGTAAATTTGCAATAGTTAATAAATTTGGGAGATGAATAGTTCCAAATAAACCCATGAGTGGTCACTCCCTCAACTCAATAAGTATTAGGGGTGAGGGTATGCATTGTTATACTTCTCCAACACCGTAAAATGAACTTCACTATTTGGCCCTGTTTAAAGCTAATTTTCATTTATTTATTGAATTATTGTCAAATTTATTACGTTTCTATAATTACTCCCTTTACTTTCCTGGACACGAATGATTAACAAGCTTTATTAAGGACGTATTTTACTAAATCTGAACAATGCTTACATTGTACTGCTTCATAATAACAACGTTTTCTCTGTAACTGTATGTTTATTAACGATTTTTTTTAATTTTGCGATATCAAAATACAACAGAAGAAAAGACTCTGGAAGGAATTAGCCTTATTGAAGGTACTATCGCAGCATTTGCCTGGTTTGACCCTTGGAGACCCTTGGCCGGCACAGAAAGTAGAACCTGGGTACATCTCATTACAAGATGCGCACTCTAAATATTAAAGACGTTCAATGCGTAAGAGCATACGCACATTAATAAAACTAGTTTGAATGCGGGAACGGAACTTATTCATATTACTTTGTTACTACTTGGTTTTTGCTAGGGTTTTTTTTTCATAAAGCATGTCTTCTTTCATATGGGTCTGATTGTCATTAGTAAACGTTGCAAATTTCAAATTTTCATGTTTAACCTGAAATAATACATCCAGTTTGCAACACTGACAAGTAAAGTACCCGAAGTGAGGACTCAAGTTGCTCATCAAGTGATACCTTAAATTGAAGCTAGTGACGAGTATAGTACACCTGTGAAATCCTAGCTGCAGAAATAAAAAGGTTATGGTGGGTCAAAGTTCAAAGAGAAAGCGAATTCTATTGAAACAAGTCAAAACGAAAGGCAGAACAATGCATGGAATTCCTTGTCAAATCGACTTTCATCAGCATTGAATACTTGACGAGGATTCAGGTCTTCTAGTAACATAAGTTCTTTCATGGACGTAATAAATGTCGTAGATAAGTGATGTAATTCAGCCTCTTTTGATTTCCACGTTTTGCCAACCCTATGCGTGATAAAAAGACTGACGATATTGTTTCTCTTTTTAAAATTAGACAGCCAGTGACGAGATGCCTTGAATTGTAGAGTATTATCCGGATCTAGCTCTTTACTTATCTGAAGAGCCTAAAAGCGAAGAGTCCTGTCGTGTATAATTGCACATCTCTCGACCATTTCTTTGAATTTATCGTGAACTGCTGCATTAAGTTTCTTATAACTGGTTTTTTGCCTTTTTTCTCATATTCAAAAAGGATGTTTTTCGATTGAATTAATCTGTACTGTGGCTTGACAGATGAAAATTTCCTTCGTTTCTTTTCCGGGTTCTCATTGTGTGTCCAAAACATGTAAGCTGCTTCTTTATAATCATCGTCCAAGATTTTTTTTTTTTTTTTTTTTTGCGAAGGCTGATATTCTTCACCTGAAGAAGTTACAGGTGTCGGAGACTCGTGATGTGTTTGAGAATCTTGCGATGTACTTGGCATTTCCTCATCAAAGACGTCATCACCGTAGTCTCCATCATCGCTTTCATCACTGTCACCAGCAAATCAAAGAGTTCTAACTTCTTCTATGATTTCCATCTTGTCCTCAAGTATCTCCACTATTTGTTTGTACAATGAATCTTCAATATCTTTGTTTTCGTATTCCGTGCCAAGCGGGTAAACTGGGGAAATCACGGGAGCTCACTTACCAGGACTGATTTCTTCTCGCTCCTTCCCCATAACCTATACATATGAATGGTTT
>JAGDQP010027766.1:403-24694 GCA_022664845.1 Lepisma saccharinum
GTAAGTGGCTGTATCTGACATCATAAAGCATATGATATGTATGAATTTCAAGTTTCTAGCTTAAATCGTTTGGCCTGTGCGTTGTTATGTCAGTCAGAACTTCTATTTTATATAGAGAGATAATGTCCGGAAATTCATCTTAATTATTTATGTTCATTGACTATCTATTTTCTGATTCTGTATCGCTGAGTGTATGTTATTTCTTTGCTGGTGGTACTGTTGGTCATGAGACGAGATGTGTCTAGTGCAGAGCTAAAACGTATTGCCTGGTCATTGTGGTCAAGTTTTGGACAGGGTTATTGGACTTTTGCTTGCGACCTGGCCTGACCAGATGGGCAAAACCGAGTTTTGATTTATTTTCTTGCGTCTGAAGAGTATTTCTTTCAGTGGTGACCGAGACCGTAGGTGTTACACTCATAGCATAATAAATACGACACCGAAAATTTCCAGTTCTTTATAGTTCCAAGACTGGGTCAATCGGGTCAGCCGAGTGAATCGAGTCATTCGGGTGACGTTTCGGACAGGAACATCTATGTTCGATCAGACCGAGTCATCGAGTCAGCGAAGTGATCTTATTTCAGTTTTGGTCTCGAGTCTCGTCTCGTCTCGAAAGATGTGAACAGAGATATAGAACTATTTAATTTCTTTAAAACAAATATTCACTCGGAATAAAATATTTGTAAACTCATAGTTTTATTTATTTATTTATTTCTTCAAAAGAAGCCTATTTTACCAAGAGCAGAGAATATAAAAAAAAATTGTTAATGATCCTTCGAAACAGCTATAGACATAATTCACATTTTCCAATTTGATCAAGCTTAGTAATTTCATTTTGTGATATTGCTCCAGATTCAAGTAGAATGTTAAAGCATCGATCGCGTGATGATTGTGTAACCTATGATTGTGTGTGTACCTATGATTTTACCTATGAATATTTAAAACTCCTATACTATACAACCTCACTCCACATGTCCTCGTAACATTGTATTGCAGGCTTTCTCGTTCCGAACAAAGACGGAAACCGTGCCAGTATTTTTCGGTAATGAGATTTGAAAGGATACTGGTTTTGAAAATAAATTTTAGGCACGTTATTTCTTTATTATTTTATTCATACCTAAACCTTTTTAGATCCCTTGATATCGTAGAGGTAACTTATAATCTCGCTTATTCCGTCCAACCGTCCGTGTTCAAAAAATAAATCTCGGGAACTACAAGGTGTAAAGAGGTGTCGTTGGAAATGTCTTGGAAAGACTAGCTCAGATCGTCGTAACCGTCTAGGTGAGTATGGTGATTATCCAGGTGAGTATGGTTTTGGTATCAGCCCAATTTTCCTCTCTGGAGAGAAATTTTGCAGAAGCGTCTTAGTCCAATTTGCAACTTACAACTTTGAAAGTGAGTTTTTATCATGCCACTATATATTGTAAGAGAATAGTTTCGGAATATGAGCACCAAGACTACCTACGGTGCAATTTTTTAACCTAAGCAGAATTAGCAAAGATGTATCTTATTCCAGGAAGATAAAAATGTTATAATTTGTCACTCCCTTAAATTGGTGGGATACCGCCATAAACATAGTGTAGTTGAACTCATCTCACACACAACAATAATATTGTTAGGGTCGTTAAGGGTTTGAGATTCTAGTCTCCTATATATTTGAGACAGAACACATATCCACATATATATTTTATAATTAGTCCCTTGCCCCATAAATTAAGTATCGTTCACTTTGTGTCATCACGCGCAAAACATGTATAAGTCTTGAAGGGATTTGGCTTTTGGTCTCCTATCTCGTTTTTTAGTAACACGCACACAAACATAAGGGGTTTTTATACATAAGGATTCCGCTAGACTAGGCCTGGATTGTTTCAAATTGAAGATCAAATTTAATTTGTTTCATTGTTAACTTTTTCACAACGAATTTGGAGAATTCTTAAACCATATTTTCTAGTAATTTCTGGGTTTGATTTTGCTGAAATGAATCCAAGTTCTTGGCATATTTATGAATACTTAAAATTAAACTATCGCCCATGAACCTTCTAGTGCAAGCATTGATATCTCCTGTCACATAATTTATCTTTCCTGCATTATCTCTTCATATCAGTTACGTTGTACGAACATAAAACCTTTTTCTCATATGTCTATTCCTTGTTGCATTATTTCGTCTCTTTCTAATAATGCTTCGCTTTATTACCATGTTATTAAATTTGAAATTTAAACAGTAAGAAGCGTCTTTCATGTGTCCCAATTAAGAAGTGTTTCTAATTGAATTTCATGTAAAACGAAACTTCACGTCTCCAAGCTCCCGTCATTTGCTTCCAATAGAGTTGGGATTGCTGATAACGCTGGAAAGGGAGAGAGTGTCTGCCAGGGAAAGCTGATATGGCACGACTTAAAATAGAAGGGGGCGAGCGCTTGAAAAGTGTGAACGATAATCAGTGTTGCAAGCCGTTGTAGTAGAATTAACACTTTAAATTAATTCTTTGATCAATGATGATTTAATTATAAATTTAGCACGTAATGGCTGTAGTATCGCGACCATCATCATTAGCATTCTTCCAAAGCCTCTTAAAATTATCCCGATATTGCTCTTCGCTTTCTGCGTTAGAACAGTGATTCCTAACCTTTCTTAAACCATGGACCCCTTTAAGAAACTGATGAAAGCTATTGACCCTCCTCCCACAAATGCTAAAATAAACACGATTTTGCAAGCAATTATACATATGTACTTCATTTCATTGAAATCTGATTGACATTTATTGCAAAGGCATACGAAATTCACAATTGAAGATATTGGTCACTATGGCAGTGTTGCAGTAACTGATTCATGAACATGTGACAGGTTTCGTTCAGAAAGAAAACACCCGACGCAAGCCAGAGTAATTGCAAGCAGTCTTGTTGGTTTTTCACAACATTTACACATGCAGTGATTGTAAAAATGATTTCAGAACCCTTCTGGACCCTCAAACACATTTATGAACCGCATAGAGGTTTCTGGAACCCAGGTTTAAGAACTGATCCTTAATACTGTCAAGAAGTTGCACATATCTACTTCTCCTTCCTATTTAGTCTTCAGCTAAAGCTTCCATTTAATCTTCCAGGACCCACACAACTTCCGTCTTGCAGCGCAGCATCCTGCATTGAACAGGCTACTTGCCTAGGCCTACTCTATTTAAAAGCATGCAGTGTTGTTGCTTCATGATGTATATCTGCGCTGCAAGATGCACCCTATGGAGGAAAGGGTCATGCATCATGCAGATACAAAACATGAATGTTTTTTAATGGAGTCGAAGTAGTCTAGCTCCTTGTTCCACGCAGTGTGTTTCGCTGTAAGACGCAAGGTGTGTGGGACCTTCTGCATGACAAACGCACAGTAGAACGAACGGCAGATAAACTAGTGAAAATAAGATAATTCAAAATATGACGGAAAGTCATACTACACAGATGCCTAAAAGTATAACATAATGCTGAAAAACAGGTAATGAATGCATAAAACATGAGAGAGAACTTCGACACATGCTAGTAACGTGACATGGCTATGGTCACCTACTTTGGCACACAGGCACTAGTGCTATCTGAACGGTGCATCGCCACACGGTGTACAAAGACCGGAGAACTTCGCGTCACACGGCCGCGAGTCATCGTGCTCGCGTGAAACGCAGTGTTTGTAGTGTCAGTGAGGAATGTTTGCTGAAAGATGCCACAAGGGCGTAATTTGAACCCTGTGTTGCAGGGAAGGATAATCGAGAAATTGGAAGTAGGACGAATACAGACATAGTTCAGTAATGCGCTGAACGTGGAGCAAAGTGTCATCTATAGACTGTGACGTAGGTTTCAAACCACCAGTGATGTCCGACAGCGATCCATACCAGGTCGTCCAACGGGTCACAACCATTTAGCCGGACCGTTATCTGACACTAACCGCACGACGTAATCGGCAGATGTCTGCTTGGCAATTGGCATCACAGCTAGCAGCAGCATCATCCCCACGAGTTTGAAGGCAAGTTGTATACCGACGGTAGCATACAGCTGGTCTCTATTCCATGCGACCAGTAGTCTCTGTCCCGCTCAACCCAGTGCTAGGGCTGGCCAGCTTAAGGTGGAGTAAGGAACATCGGCATTGGAACATGGACCAACGGGAGAGTGCTTTTCTCCGATGAGACATAATAGACTCTATAAATTTTTCGCCAACGACACGATTCCCAGACCTAAACCCCAGCGAATATGCGTGAGATGCATTGTGTAGGTGAATAACAGCCAGACAGATGCCTCCACGGACAATTGCAGAATTCTATACTGCCCTTCCAGAAGAGTGGCAAAGTATTCCTTCTGACATCATCATTGCCCTTATTAAAAACACACCACATCGTTGTGTGGTCTGTGTAGCAGCCAGCAGTGCTAACATACCATGTTGATGGTAAACATCCACACCAGATGCCAACTTTTCCATGTTCTTGTGTGTATAACTTTTGCCTTCTTGGGGTTATGTATTATTAAAATTTTATTCCTTGCCATAGAACTGTTTCTTTCCTCTGTCTTTCCTCTACGATGTCCTTATATAGCATACAAGTCTACACGTTTGTGGTGCATAAAACCGTTCAGCTCTGCTTGTATTGCTCGTAATGTTATAATTTGGACACCTGTGTATAATACCATTTTAAGAAGAATTTAAGGGTTCATTGAACGCAGTGACTCCGAGTTCTCTTTACCAAAACCCGAAGGTCTCGTCCATAGAAGCCCACCATCTCATTTAGGACGTTTTCAATCAATCAATCAATTCATCTATCGTATGAGAGTATTTGAGGCGTATGCGAGAACAAACGTCCAAGTGATATTTCGTGTTAGTGGAGTTATTTACGAAACAAAGCTCTCTGATATGTTCTTGATATATATTTGCACTTGAGATAAGCATATTGCAACAAATAGCCTCAGTATCAAAAAAAATCTGGAGGGAAATGCACTTCTAAAACCGCGAAACAAAAGTCTATTTAAATGCACTTTCCATGAGTGGGTGGCATGAGCATGGGCATTTTGGCATAGGCAAACATAGCGTAGCAGCTATTTTGTCACTGCTACTATGGCTAAATTGCTATCACTGCTACTTCTGATGAAAAGTAGCCGATACTCCTACTACTCCTCTTTAAAACTTCGCGAAGAGTATAAACAAAAGCACACTGATGAAAAAAGCAGCTACAAGCTGTTAATTTATTTTCAACTAGCAGTTGCCCGCGGCCTCTCTCCTATAGATTTCAGGGGAAAGTACAGGTTCTTCTTGTTCTTGTTCTTTCCTTTACTCCTCTTACCCTTATTTTTATTAATCCTTATTTTTACCGCATTTTTTTTAGTAAATTGTGTTCCTTTCGAGACGAAAGGTATGTAAATACAATTCATACAATTATGTTAAAATGAGAGACAAGGATGTTCGAAATATCAATGTCTATATTTTGCATAGTTAGCTACTGAAGAACTTCTTTATAAACTATATTTGTAATTGTAAATTGTGGTACTAGAATTACCAAACCGTAGGCAGAGTTTACTCAGGTACACACGACGTTAAACTGTCCATGTGATAAGCAATCCTCCCTTAAGTCAATCCCTGCTATCTTGAGAGTCTGCCTCTGGGATTTATTTATAGGCATTGCAAAAAAGAGAAACTGTAGCCTTTTAAAATCAAATGGATACTCCGTGTGTTCGGTATTAGTGATATGAACACAGATTCCCCTTGAGCAGAACCAGTAACCATAGTAGCCTAGATTACATTCCTCTGGAGAGCTTGTACCCGTAGTCTGGTACCATTGAAAAATTTAGGCGGGGTGAGATTTCTCAACAACATTACAGGTATTCCCACTTTTAGGAGAAGTTTATGTCAGGGGAGACCTGGAGGATTTAATGTATTTAGAAAGTCCACTGGGTAGTGAATACCATCATCACTCTGAACTGCCGTGTCTACGGACCGGTAATCCATTGGTCACCGTCGAAAAAATCTAAGATAATTTTATTTATTGCGGCTGCCGTATTTTCTAGGTGTTAAAATGGCACGTTAACATAACTATTCCACGGATTTCGGTGAAATATTCTGTTTGTCGGAATAAATTTTGGATTAAAGATCTGTTACATTGGATATGACATGATCTAGATGATGAGATAAACTTATTTTCCCCTCAAGAGTATGAAATGCTATATCACTAATTTTGAGCAGGGTATCAGAAAATTTTCCTGCCGACGTATCACCATTTATGTAGAATCTCACGTTTTTCTTAAGACACACTTTGTTGATAAGAGGCCATAAGTATGAAGATTAGATGCACGCGTCCCTGTTGGAACTAAAAGCTAAGTCTGTCGGAGCAAATTTTCTGCCCTTTCTAAACCGAATTTCCAATAATCTTTGCTTCCTTGCGACATGAAACCAATGTACTGTATAAATTTCATGTTTCTCTCTTAATCAGTTTGGCTTGGATGTTGATAAGTCAGTCAGGATTTCTCTTTGTATATACAGGGTGGTACATTAAAAAGATTCCACCCCTTTATCTCGTAGTAGGGTGGTTTGTTTGAAAAATTCCGAAACAAATCATGTTTGGATACGAGGCGGACGGAATATTGTTACAATTTTAAGTGTGGTGACCCTTCCTCCATGGTCTAGTGGCTAAAACCTTCAATTTTTTAATGGCAACATGGATTGAGTGGCAAATAATTTGAAAGCTACGTTCATTCTATTTTCCAACAAGTTGTTATTTTTTATTTTCCCAAATACTTTGGAAGAATTTGCGTTTCGATTTTTTATTAAGTATACATTTGAAAATCTCAAATGAAGAAAAATTTTATTCCATTAAACATTATGAGTACCCTAACTACTCATTATACCGTTGATACGACTGCTTTTAGCCGCGTTGTGATCAATATGGAATATATTGTCTCATTTCCTTAGGTCTGGTGGCAAAACCTTCAAGTTTCTTAAACGTAACGTGGGTCAAATGACACATGATTTGAAAATGTCTTTGATTCTATTTAGTTAAGCAATTTTTGTGTGGAAAGTCAATGAATGGTTTGCACGTTATGGAGATGTCAACGTGTACTGTACATTCTATAAATTTAATAATCGTTAGTGATATAGGTCGTTCAAATCTAAAATTCACGAAAAGAACGTGTCCACATCTCCTGAACGGGGACGTATATCTGGATGGGTATATCCCAATCGATCTAATTATCTTATATTTTGAAAATCTGATCATAAATAAACGGTTATAGAGATACATTCCGTCGAAGAACAAAGTTATCATTAAAATAAAATATTTTGCATCTTCAACTAAAGAGGATCCTTACAACGGTACACGTGTGGAAGCTGGTGCAAGAGTAGTTTATCCTTTAATAAAGTACGATATTCCTTTGTTTGGTACTGTTTTTAGTATTTAACTATTCCCAAGTGCATTTCTTACAAAGCTTTCACATACGTATGTAACTTTCTTGATTTCTAGTTTATGAAGTTCTTTAATTTCAGAATTATATTCAGTACAAAACAATGCCTTTCAAAATAACGTGTTGGATGATCTGTAATGTCAACGAAAAACACCATACCACTGTTTAATAAGGTACTCTAGACCGGTAACATTTTCTTGTTTCCAGTCTCCAAATGGTCAAACAGCAATATCTCACAGACTACTTACTGACATTTCAAACAAATGCCATTCTTGTCTAAGATTCAGCAGCTCTTTCTTGCTATGTGTAACTTCACGCTATTTAAGAAAATTGAAGTTTTGCCAATAGATCTCAGGAATCGGAGTAACACACTTCATGTAAATCACAACGTGGCTAAATAAAATCTCTTCAACGGTATAATGGGTAAGTTAGTGTACTCAAATTGTTTAATAGGATAAAATATATATTTTTTTGGGATTTTCGTATGTATATTTAATAAATATTCGAAACTCAAAACTTCCAAAGTGTTGGCAAAATTAAAAGATAACAACTTTTTTGTTAATAAAATGAACGTAGCTTTCAAATAATGTGCCACACGACCCATGTTGCCATTTTAGAAAATTGAAAGTTTTGCCACTAGACCGCGGACGATTGTTTAGTACGTTAAAATTTATCTTAATATTATTCCTAGTAGTCCTCGTCTATTGTCTGATGTGTTGTTGAGGATATTGATAAGGTTTAATAGGGTAAAATATTACATTTTTTGAGAAATAGTTGTGTAAAAGTTAAAGTTTACAACGTAAATTCTCCCAAATTATTCCTTTCAATTAAAAAATAATACTATTTTTGTAATTAGAATCGAAGTAGTTTTCAAGCTATGTGCTACTCGACCCGTGTTGCTATTTAATAATTTAAATATTTCGAAACTTTGACACTAAGCCGCGAATGATACCCCAAAATACTTAAAATTGTAACAATATCCCCGTGGAAACCAAAGTTCCCGTGTTAAGGAATTTTTCAAAACCACCCTACTACGAGATAAAGGGGGAGCATCTTTTAAATGCACCACATTTTTTATATATTTACTTACTTGAACATAATCACCAGCTTGAAATTTACATTTTTGCTTACCAGTCTTTTGCTACCATATAGTCTTTTCCAACTTGGATGATCATTAGAATCATTTACTTCTATAGGAGGATATCGAATTTTATAATTTAAAGTATGATTGTAACTTTTTACAAGATTTTGTAAAATATGAATGTAATGATATGTATTTTCTGCAGTAAAGTATTGCCATAGGTCTCGTGTGACCCAAGAAAAATTCCGTAAATTCGGAAGAGTTGAACTGCTAGCACATATAGCGTACAGTCCGGACTGAGCACCTTTCGATTACCACTTGTTCCGTACCGGGTGTATGCATAAGTTTTTCCGGTTTATTGGTAAAGTAAACACGTAATTTTCAAGGGAAATTAATTTTGTTTTATTCGAAATATTTATTAGCCATCTGCTTCTACACATTTCGCCCATCTTTCAGGTAGTTGATGCATACCATGCCAGAAAAACTGCTTGTCTTTTGCTGCAAACCATTCGTCGAGCCAGTTTCCAACGTCTTCGAAATTGCTGAAGTGTTGCTCTGCGAGCGCGTGCCCCTTTGATGCGAACAGGTGGTAGTCAGATGGTGCCACGTCTGGGGAGTACGGCGGGTGCGGAAGGATGTCCCATCCAAGCTTTTTCAAGGTGAATTTCACTGGTTTTGCTGTGTGAGACGGCGCATTATCGTGTAACACAATCACTTTGGCATGTCATCGGTCCCATTCCGGTCGTCTTTCGATCAATGCGTGATTTAAATTAATCATTTGTTGGCGATAGCATTGTGCATTAACGGTTTCGCCGGGCTTCAAGAATTCATAATACACAATACCGCTCTGGTCCCACCAGACACAAAGCATGGTCTTCTTGCCGAAGCGATTTGGCCTTGGTGTTGAAGGATCGGCTTCGCCAGGTGAAAGCCACGATTTTTTCCGCTTCGGGTTTTCAAAATAAATCCATTTTTCGTCACCCGTCACAATTCGATACAAAACGGATTTTCTTTCGTGGCGTTGAAGCAGCATTTCACAAGTGGCTTTGCAATTTTAAATTTGACGTTCATTCAAATCGTGTGGGACCCATTTACCCAGTTTATTGATCTTCCCCATTGCTCGTAAACGTCAGCTGATTTTTTCTTGTGACACATTTAATGCTTTTGCCAATTGTTGTTGAGTTTGAGTTGCGTCATCCTCCAATAACACCCGCAATTGCTCGTTTTCGCACCTTTGTGGTCTACCAGAGCACGCACTGTCTTTCACATTGAAATCACCACTTTGAAACCATGTCTCGCATGTTTTAATCCATATGTTTCTACCAGCACACGATGACTTTCAACAGCCTTTTTCTTTTGATTAAATAAGAAAAGCAATGCGTGCTGCAAATGTTCTTTTTCAGGCACAAACTTCGACATGATCACTGAACGATGAAACAAAGATGCTAGTGCTTGGCGGACTCAACTTGTGTGTGTTTGTAGTTTAATGTCAGACGAACAAAATGACGTATGTGTTAAATGAATACGCTGCGTACTTTTTGCTGGTCCATCTCTTAGGTAAACCGGAAACTACTTATGCATACACCTGGTACAATGGAACACTTCCTTGGCGTAAAACATTCGCCAGTGAGGATGATGTGCCGCGTGGGATACAAATGGATACAGGGTATTCGCGATTTCGCAGAAAGATAATTTTCCACTATAGAGAACAATGGTTTATATTTTGCAGAGTAAAGTATCTTCTCCACTGCTCCATTACATTTTTCTCTCCTACATAATGCGTGACGGCAAACTTATGGGACACTATGTTTATATATATATATATAGTTTCAACTGGAAATAATCAGGCGTTGTCTGAGTTAAATAAAAAGTAAATAGGAATGATGTTCGGTAGTTTTTTTTCAAGCACTGGTAAAACATCTTTAATATACTGCCGTAAAATCTGTCTTCCTAAATATTGTATTCTTAACTTACTACGCGGATTCTTAAACATTATAATATAGTATGCATTCAATGAAATGTCAGGTGCATGTTTGCTTTGGAAATATGTTCTGAACAATAAAAAACTACTTTTAGATTCTTATGATGAGCGACTTTAGTAAATAAATTAGATAAGTGTGCATTAGTTTCACTCATAAGATCATCGAAAATAAGCAGTGGACTGAATTTTGAGAACTAATCATATCAGTAATTCCAATATGAAATTGTATATTATTTTGTTGACTTCATAACTCTGATATTACAGCACCATATCACCATATTTTTTTAAGAAATGACTAGAAAACGTAGTTTTACGATGCAATAAAAATATTTACTAAAAAAGTTTTCTCTATCTCTGCTGGGTCCAGAAATTAGGATAGTAGCAGGATGAAGGAAACGAAGTTTCGTGAGCTAGAGACAAAAGTGAAATGAAGTAACAAATGGGATTTTTTTTATACCCGCAAGGAAGTGTTTCAAATTCACTACGAAATTTTCTCTTGCTTTGAATTAGCATGAGCTTTGGTTTCTGTTCTATACACAATTTTGAACCCGGGTTAACGAAAGATACGGTTAACATTATTTATAATATTTTTCATTGTGCTTCATCAAATTATTTAAGTTGTCTAAATTTATATTTAGGGAAGAAGGAGAGTTTAAGTTGATACCCGGAAATTTGAAAACTGGTTTAATTTCACCCTTTTCAATATATTTTTTCTTTATATAAATTATTTTTGACCCTAACACGATGAAAATGAGAACTCCCAAACCTGTTTCATCTCCTTAGTTAAGTCTCCTACAAATTTTCTTATATGAAGCAATGAAGATTGATTTCACTTTTGCCTATGATAGACAGAACCAATGTCAGACTAATTAAGATTTTCGAATACCTTGTTTTTCTAAAATATCATATAACTTTAGTCTAGACCATCATGTTATGAAAGCAGAAAGAAAAACTTTAGAGAAGGCTACACGTGTATTAACATTTTCTTATCCTTGTATGTTACTAGTCACGCATATTCTCCGAGAAGAAGTACATGTTGTACTCAAAATGCGGTGTACGAAGAATATCCAAGAATGAATTACCATAGTTGACTACCATCGTCTGTGTTAAATCAGTACTCTGTTTCCAATTTAAACAGATAATATAAAAATGATTTAATGTTATAACGTAAACCAGAGTTTTCATTGATGTTGTTATAATTGAGTTGTATGCCCTCTTGTGCGGCATACTTCTCAATTTCCTTTGATTTTCCTTCTCGGTAGTACAATATAATGGAAACCAGATGCTGCATCTTTCATGTGCAAGAAGTTATTTACATAATCTTTAAATAAAATTTCTGTTATTTTGAACTCATAAATTTCATAAGTATCAAGAATGATACCCTTTTCCAAACTTGCAGGCAGTTAACGCGTACAAAATGTGACCTTGAAACAACGTTGGTCCACAGTGTGATTATAATTTTGGTTATTCATTTCTTTCATACAAGTTCGACAGAGGCCAAATTCGAGGTGTCCAGTAGAATTAAATGCTAGCAAAATAATAGCAAAATCATGAGGAGGAAGAACCTTACAGAAAACTACTCCATAAATGTTTTTGGGATTAGGGGATTAGGAGATGGTAGGTTTACCAGTACGCAGAGGTTTCTTGCTCATTACAAATGAATATAAGGTAGATGAAATATAAAATAAATCGCCCTCTGCACCTGTAAAACACACTCTGGACACAGTTTAACATAGTATCATACAGGTTTCCGTTTGCCTTGACGCGAGGCTCACGGAATACTTTAGCAGGCCTGGAGGTAGCGAGAATGACGTCACACTGCGGAGCACAATGAAGCGTTGATTACATATAAAGCAATATGACACAAGCATACATTGTCGTTTCTTCTTTTCCCCTCCTGAGAACTAGGAAAATAATTGGAAAATTACTTTATGTTAGAACACAACCTATTATTTTCTCTGGAAGTGCGTAATGTAATTTAGAACGCTTTATTAAAACACCTTAACATTGGGAGAGACTTCAATTAGCGTCAGTTTTCTTTGAAAGAGGATTTATGAAAATGTTAATTTTTGTACTACTAATAACTGAAAACTCAACGCTCTCATCATTTATAGTTTGAGAATGTGAATTCACCCCCCCCCCCCCATACATACATACATACATACACAAAATAAGAATCAGAGAAATCCACGGAAGGAAATCTGAATGTTATAGATTAATGTTCAGTGCAGTGTTTGATCGTTGGGAATGCCAAATTTTCTATCGGAATTCCGAAAATTCACATTCCGGAATGCAAATAGTTTTGAACTCCAGAATTGATTTCAGACTGTCGACCCCCCCCACACACACGACCCCCCACAAAATAACACTGACAAAACCGCCTCACGAGATTCCTGATATGAAAATAAGAAATAAGAAAATAAGTAGGAGTGTTTGGAATTCTGAAATAAAAATTAGCATTCCGGAATTTGAAATCCGAAAGTAGGAATTTAGGAACATCGGAATTTCGGTATGTCAGATTGAATTTTATTTTTGGCCTTTTGAGCATCTAAGGGTCAGGCTCAGTGAAATGTTGGAATTGACTTCGCATTTCCAAACACCCCTTCCATCTAGGGTGCACAAATGTGCGGGTGTTTCGGCGCAATGGGCTGTCGAAGGTGTGGAAATTTAACTTCAGAGCTTGATATTTCCCATACCATTAAGAGTAGAACTGAAACGGCCCCTGTCATTTTTCCCCTCTATGGAAGATGGATAGGGAAGTTTCCGTGAGAGAATAGGTGCTGTTTTCTCTGTCTTACGTTCTTTTCTTTAGAGAGACAGAGAGACAGACAGCCAGAGGGAGAGAGAGATTTAGTTTATTAATGACGCTGGGTGTGCGCGCACACTGGCGATTAATAGATTAAGAGAGAAAAATCACTTGATTAAAAATGACTAAAATTGTTAGCATTAGCACTCTATGTTTGAACACAAAATATAATCATATGAAAATAAAGTTTAAAGTTTACAATATATAAATTTCTAATTCCAAGATATCACTTCCACCTTACTGCATTTTGTCTATTTACTTTCTGGTCTTTTTACTTCAAATGTGAACACATTAAAAATGAATGATAACATATTTTCGTTGCAAAACACAATATTTCTAGATAAATTACTTCTTACTGTTTAATTATGTGTATCTACTTCTTTCTGAGTGTACATAAGCTATTAGTTCCTAGTACGCGCGGAGAGGTTTAAACATGTGTTGTTTAAACACAGAAATACACATGTGTTGTATTTCTGCAAGCGATAATTCCACCACTTCTGAAATAGAGTGTTTCATTTTTTTATCGCGGTGATTTTAAAATTTCGAGTGCGTGCGGTCATATTCGCAATTAAAAAGCCACCCAGAAAGAAATGCCAGTGGAAGCCTTAACTAGACTTGAAGTACTTGAACTACTGTCATAAGTACACAAGGCAGGCTCAGGTATAATAAACTATAATCTACATCGTTCTGGTTTAACCAATTATTACGTATGGATTTGGTCAAGTGAACAGTGTCAAATAAAAGAAAAAAAATATCTTCATCCAGGTCATATATTTAAAGCTGAAATTTAATGACTTGTTGCATACTTTTTGAAACATTTTTCTGCTGACTTTATTACTGGCAGATATGAAATGGCAATGACGTTATACACACAGTTAGTTAAAGTTTCTATTGCAACTACTATTCGTTCATAAATCGTGTTAGCATTTAATTTTTAAGGGAAATGTGCAACTACATTCTTATTATTTAACAACCATTATGACTAGTATTTTCATTGTAGTTGCTTGTTTCATTTTTTCAGTAAGTCCTGAACACTACCGTTTTTATAAGCTACCGTTTAGAAATATTTTGTCCAAACCCAAATTTACGTATTTTTCATGTTCTTGGAGCGAGCTAAGTTTCTCACTTAAGAACTAATATGAGAATCTGACAAGGTTTCCGTTCTTTCAGATTCGAAGTTCAATTATCTTGAATCGTCTCAAGTAATAATTTATATGATGTTGGATTATTATTAAAAAATAGAGTAAACCCAAACTAATGTGTCGTATACCTCAGACAATTTTCAATGATAATTTAACCTGCTCTTAAAAACACTTATTATGCAATTGATAGTTCTCAAACGTATCTTTCTGTTACCGCTCATAGCCTCATTTTATTTTGTCATATTTTATCATACTTGTCTTTAGAATACTGCTCTAATAACAGATGCTTGAACTAGTTTATCCTCAACAGTGAGTGCTTCTATGCTACGCTCGAATGTTTAAAAGGACTAATTAACATCACCTATTAAGATTTAAATTTGGACCACCTATTAAGAAACAAGTATTTTATAGAAACAACATAAATCTCCTTTTTGGAACAATTGTACTATTACGACTCACTGATGTAAAATTATGAACACAGCTCTGAATGAACTCACACTACTATAAAAAGTTAAATCACAGACCCTTTTTTTCTTTTAGTGAAAGCGGCAACCATGAGCCCAGCTTGCCTACGTCAAGCGAGGGCTTTTAGCTTTATATCCAGGCCTGCTAGAGTATCCCGGGAGCCTCGCTTGACGGTATGATTACGATATCACGAAGCCGAATGGAAAGTTTTTAGACACTTAGAACAAAGTAATGGTTCTCTCCTCGTTAGAAATATTTTCAAAATCATGATATTCTTCACAATGACCACACAAGTATTCACATCGGGACGGGTGTAAGCCATAGTGCTTTTACCACCCATAAAATTAGTTTTATCTTACAAGTATTTACATCTACGTCTACTTCGATGATCCATAGGCTTTAAAAAGTCCTTCCAAAGTCCTTCTTAAAAGGCAGTAACATTCTCAATGACATCGAAATGATAATTGTAATAAAACAAATACAATTTGTTTATACTTTGAACATTATCACTATATATCACTTGAGGGTCTTGACACTTGATTTTAATGTATCAAATACCACAATCTGAAATATTTATCATAAAATTACTGGAATTTATCAACGTCCTGTAAGATTCCTCCCAAACATTTGACCTCAACAACTGTCTTTCTACATACAGTTTTTTCTACCTTTTCCCAATTCTTAGGACGCTTCTTCAAATAAGCTACCTTATTATAGTTAGAAAGCGCCCTATTCTCGGCCATAATTAAAGCACTAGGTAGAGAGTCATATGAATTGGCGCCTAATTTCTGGACTGGAATAATGTGTGTTCGTAAGTAAAGTAAATACATATCATTATTACTTTTCGTTTTCTCAACTTGTCCTTAGATAGGGTCGTATATATTAGCTTGATAACAACGTTATCAGCTAATAGGAGCCTCTCGTTGTAAGCCAATACATTATCAATGGAGCTCAAGATATGTTCGACATTCTTATGAATACATCTACGCTATGGAATTAAAACATCGTTTCCGGCGACGTCATTACAATTTTCAATAATAAACCGACCCAGCAGTCCGGATCTACATTAGAGAGCAAGTGTTCTAATGCAAATTTAGATAGTTCCTAAACATACTCAGTTCGTATTAGTTTAGAGGTACCAGCTTTAGCTCGTATGGAGGTTTGTTTACCTTTCAATGGAATATTTCTAATTTCGCGCTCCAATTTCCGGCTATAAGTTCAAAGTAATCTCCCCTGTCCCCTTCTGTATTACAAAATTATGTTCAACCTGCTCCACTTCATTTAAAACTTCATTTACAGTATTTGGACTGAAGGGAGTGCCTCATCTGTCAATGTAATCGTACGCCTGGTCATAAATCTCATTAGGAAGAACAGCCTTAGGAGGAACAGCACAGCTCATATCATAAGATAAACTATCTTGATTATTAGCAACAGTTGTGGTAGAAGGAAGAACTACAGCAAATGAAGTAGAAGGAAGGGATGGAAGTGCAAATGAAGTCCAAGTTAACGCACTGCGAATTGCTAAGGTCATAGTTACGAATGTAGTTGCTTGCGTTAATACAGACATAGCTTCATTTATACTACAAGAAGTAGTTTCCATAGTACAAGAAAATGTTGTGGATGCGGGTATTGAAGACATAATAGAAATTTTAACAGAGACGCTTGCTCCAGAGGAGATGGAAAATTCCCGACAGCAGGGGACACTACGCAAAGATTCATCATCCTTAAATTTAATGTAAACTCCATAAATATCGCCTCTCTCAACCGGAATAAAGCCAAACAACAAAGCAAGTTCCGTTCCATTTTCTCATCATAGGCTTCCGTCAATAAACAATAAAATTTATAACCCAGCATGGCGTTGGTAAGGGAATAATAAAGCCTGAATTTTACCTAAATCTACCAAATCATTAACACGTTCGCTATCTTCGAAAACAATTTAACTTTAGACTGATAATAAAGGCCTGGATAGAAGAGAAAATCAGACACATTACTCAGGTTTCTTGGAAACACACCTCGATTATTAAGCTGGCAAAGATTCATCCATGCCTTAAACATGGACTCTGGCTAAAGGAATCCTTTCATCTTTTCTTTCAAATTAATACTGATGAGTTCAATTTTCATCATTACAGCATTCATGATTTATCCTCAGAAGATCAAAACTGAATTCCAGGAAAAATAAGTCAGAACGTTTGTTGAAAATGGTGATGGTCTGGAAATATTAAACAGTCTAACTTGTTGTTCAAAGTATATATTCTCTTGAGAATATAACATGTTCACAACGCTAAAATAAGGCAGCACTTTTCTAAGTAAACAGCGTGCACAATTTCCTACATGTGAAGCAAGTCTGACAAAGTCTAACATGTGAATAAACCCTGATAACATCCATTATACGAGCAATTAACACCGATAATTCTTTACTTGCGAATGATTTCTAACAAAATATACAACCACATGGGCTTGAAAGGAACTTCCTTACATGTGAACTAGTTCTAACAAATTCTGCCGAGATAACATCACTTGGTTCCCTATGTGTGAACCAAACGTATTAAAATCCACGATGACAACGGTTGTGCATATAATTACCTAGTGTTAATGGGGCCTAATTAAATCTGCCGTACTTGCAACTATAGCCACAATTCCCTACGTATGAACGAAGCCCCACAAATTAAACTGAGGTAGCAACTGCAAAGACAATTCTCTAAGTTTGAACCAGGCCTAACAGATCTGAGATAGTAGTATCTGCAGGGGGATTTTCTTACAAATCGACCACACTTAACAAAATCCGTGGGGGTTAGCAGCTGCACCATTTCTTACGCATGAATGAGGTTTAACATTTTTGCGGTAAATCAACTGCAACGACAATTCCCTAAGTGCAAATGATTTTTAACAAAATCCGCAGTGTTAACAGCTGTAGCGACATTTACTTGCGTGTGAACGAGGGGTAACAAAATCCGCGGACATAACAGCTGTAGCTACATTTCTCTACGTGTCAACCACGCTTAACAAAAACCTATAGTCATAACACTTTCAACGACAATTCCCTGAGTGTTAAATAACGTAAAACTTCATGAACTTAACGGCAGCACGGATAATTCCCTACAAGTACATGATAACGAGGACTAACTTAATCTGCGCGAGAACAAGCTGTACCGAATTCCCTACGTGTGAACCAAAGGTTAACAAATCAGTAGCGCCATTGACTGTGCGAACAATTCCCTACTTGTCAACTAAGACTAAAAAGTTTATAATAGCAGCTGTTGCGTAAACAATTTCCATTTTATGAAGCAAATTTAACAAAATCCAGACAACAGAACAAGCAGTTACAATTTCTTATATTTAAACAAAGCCTAACAAATCCATAGTGACACCAGCTGCAGCGATAATCCCCTTCGTGTTAAACATGCCTAACAAAATCCACGGCTGTCAGAGTGGACATAATGAACCTCCTTATTAGTATCTTTCATATATATATATATATATATTGAGTATCCTTATTATATACTACACCTATATAATTTGATTATAAAAATCTATTTAGCATTAATACTATTGTCCTTCGACAAAAAGTCGTAGATAGAATATTCCTTCACTTTTAAATGATCGGATCGACAACTTAACTTTTCAAAGCAACATTACAAATCTGAAATATAAAAGAAAAAGTAGTTTATTATTATTATTGTACCTGAGATTTAATAAAATCCAGGGCGGCAGCAACTGATATAGTGAACTTCCTAATTGTTATCCTTCAGATATAGACTGAGTATCCCTATCACATATTTAATTTAATATAAAAATCAATTTACCTTTAATTCTATTCTTCTTTGATAAAAAGTAGTAGGTAAGATATTCCTTCACCTTTTTAAAAGATGAGATCGAAAAATTCATTTTGCGAAGCAAGAATTTAAATTTGTAAAATAGAAGAAAAATGTATTTATTATTATTATTAATAACATACCCGCTTCAATCTGAGCTATAAATGTGTAAAGACCTTTACTAATTAACTCAACTTCATTGACTTTAATAATTTACACGAGAACGGCTGCGAAATTTCCGGAATGAAACATCTAAAATGTACAATAATGGAATAAACATTCTCCGTACATATGTTTTACTTTATTTAACTTACGTTTATGATCTAAATAGACACCTATACGCGCAGGCGGTCACTTCAAGACCTTGAGATATATCTTGGTTAAACATACTTGAGTGTTTCTCCCATAAATAAAATTTGAATGAAAAATTAAATTAAAAGAATGCCCAAATTAATACCTTAAAATGGAAATTCTCAGTCATCTCATTGACTCACTTTGACATAAAATATATAGTCATTAAATTTAACTGATGCTTGAGCAAAGTCAAATCAATTATCAGATTTCATTCGCTCAAGCGTTTGATCGCTGTAAAATTAACTCTCATGCTGTATCAAATTTATCAATCTAAAACTCTCAACATATTAAAGTGGTTTAATACTTATTCAAAATAATTAAAAAATTCCTAAATATAAAAAATAAAATTTCACTATACAAATCAGTCAGTGATACATTCACTAATACACTTTTCAAATAATCCCTTTTAAATTATCAATTAATAAATTTCAAGAAAATGAATGTATTTTTCGCATATCGGTTTATATACTAGTGTCAAAATTAGAATTTACACATGACTTAAAAGCAAAATCTCAAAACTTCTAGTTATAATTTCATATTCTATTTCACAATTTATATATACCGTTCATTAAACATTCAACCTGTCGATATTAACAGTTAAATGGTGTGCTAGTTTATCAACTGTTATCTTCAAGATAAAAAATAACAACACAATCACTTTCTTTACACTATTTACTTCCTGTACACTTAGAAATTACAAATCAAACATTACTAAACATCAAACTGTTTTTATCACTATCACCAGTTCTCTGGCACACAAGTTTCGTTTAGTTTCTCTCAGATAAGTAAATTATAATACATGCTCGTTACCTTCTGTTTAATATAAAAATACACATAGGCATGATTACCAACTTAGTGATATCAGTGCCTCACAAATTAAACATTAGGGACAGTTTTCTCTACATTTATTCACAGTTCAAACAAAATTTCAATCTGCCAAAGCAGAGAACTTTTCATACTTCAGTTTCTCTTCAACTTAAGAACAAGTAAGAAGTCATTGTCACCGTCACAAAACAAGTTAAATTACAAGATGTGCTAAATTGTAACACTGATAAAAATAATGTTCATAAATCGTAATGATCAAGTAGCAAGTGACAATGTAACATAAGTTAGCCTATAAATCAATTTTCATGAATAAAATTATTTTCCCAAAAAGTTAAAGTAACCTCATTTCTCAGCTTGTGCGTAAAAATGAATTCCTTATGTTAAAGCTTTTATTTTCAACATTAATATGCTGTAATATTATTCCGCCGTCCGTTTTAAATTGCATCCCAATATATATCAAGCTATTTCTGTCCTAAATTTGTTAGGTTAGTACATTATAGTATAGTATATGTCAACCGTACATGCACACACATTTTCCATCAGGTCCACAAGTATCCGCAAATGCCCGAAAAATGTTTAATTTAAATATATCGAAAACTAATCATACAATTGTCACAAAATATTCGAGTCAGCTTCCTTACATTCAAAATATAATGATCCAAAAGTTTCAGCTCTGAAAATTCCATTAAATACCAGATTTTCAAAAACAATTAAAAGTGTGGCATACCATATTTGGCAGGTCATTAAAAAGTAGTCTATTTTGTTCTATTTTGGTCCCGCAATCCACCCCTGCCTATAGGAGTTCTTTGCACAGGTAAAGTTGTGCACCTTCTAGGTAGCGCATCACGAGCATATTTAGTCTCCTTAACCTGGGGCAGGCATGTCCCTAGAGATTCTTAGATTGCCGGTTGCCGGCATTCCAAGAACCACCTATGTTCCTTCTGCGCAAAGCATTATCGTTTTCGGGACAGACTTTGGACAGGCGTCTAGCATGTTCTCCTGGCCTTAGATCTTTAAGACTGGAACTTGTATTAATGTGGTGTCCCTATCTACTATATGCTAAGTTTATTATAAAACACGCATACAGACAGACATTAAAAGAACAGGAAAAATACAGGACAATACAATACAAAACTTCAAGTTACATTTTTTATTGTTTACCCTGAAGCGAAATAAGCTTTATTATTAGGTTAAGTGCGCGTAGGATTGTCGGTGGATCCTACGAAATTTTTGTCGTTACATTCCCTCTTTTTCTTTTATTCTCTCGCCTCAGAGTTCTACTTTTTGTTTTTCACACAATCACTTCCTCTTTTTTGTTTTCACTTAAATTGGGGGAGGATCTGTAAGTTTGTCTTCAGGTTTTAGTTGTGTTCGTTGAGTATCCGCTCCTCTCTGGTTGGCTGGCATATTTTTCATCCTCTTTTTCACAAAAACTTTTTCACTCACACACACGTCAAACACACTCGCTGAAGTTATTCACTTCCCTGTTTCCATTTCCGGCTTCCGATAACGGAAATCGTTTTTATTTCTTTATTGTATTTCAAGGATTACAGAAATTTTGTTTGTTCTACTTATTCGCACTTATTTTAGTTTTCAGAATTTTCTCGCGATGCGCTTCCGTGAATCTTTTCGGCAATGTGCCTTTCCTGTAAGTTTCTGAGGCTTTTGCAGTTGCCTCCCGGAGGACTGCCACAAGTTCGGGAGTCAGCAGAACTTCTGTGACAATTGTGTCCCCCAGGCGATTTCGTTGTTCCTCTGGAATATCTTGGGTTTCCACACATTGAAGTAGCACATGTTCCGGTGTTGTTACAGTTCCACACGCCCAGCATATCTTTCATCCACTAGTTTCAGTTCTTTTAATTTCCTTTTATAGAGACCGTTTCCCGTTACAAAGTGTAAGAACCTCCGTCTTTTCAATATTCATTTCCATTCTTTCAGCTACGTCTGAAAACAAGTTGTATAATCTTCTCTCTTCTGTGATATTGTTCCGGAATTGCTGTCATGCACTGGTCAAGATACTAGAAATTTCAATTTTGTTGTTAGCTTGTTCATGTAGAATGTTTCTAATTTTATTTTATTTTCCCTTTTTTAACCAGTACATCATTCCCAGTTTCTTTATTTGTAGGCGCATGGCCAGGGTCGCCGTAGCCACCCGGAGTGGTTCTATAAGCTCTTGTGAGTCTTAATAAGATTTGACGCTGAGCATCATAAATCCAGTCGCTCCAGGCGCTGATGGCGTAACTTATGATAGATCTTTTGATGACATCATGATATATTCTTATTACTCTTGTTGGAATATTTTTTCATTTATGGCTAGATATATTATTTTATGTTTAATCCTGATGACTTTATTCTTTACTAATGCTGCATGAGTCCTAGAATTTAGTCGTTCATCCAATGTGATTCCTAGATATTTAAAGCATTTTTCTCTTTTAATGGTTTTATTGTTGATTTTTATTATGGGTCCTCGATTGAAATGTAACCTCCCCTCAAATAGCATATATTTTGCTTCGTCCGCTGATATAGTTAGTTTATTATTGATAAACCAAGATTGTATTTGATTTATTACTTCATTTGCTTTGCTATCGATATTTCTTGGGAAATTACAGCTTCTTTCTGCTTTCTTCTGATATATATTTTTGTTTCTGGCTACACATCTTCTGACTTCCAAGTTTTCAACGCTTTTTGGATTGTTTGTTTTGTAACATTAACTAGCATGTCCTGGGCGATTAAAGTAGCCAAATTCTTAGCACCAAATTTTTGAGTTTTGTTCACAGAATTAAGATTGTAGGTTTCATTCCGGACAGTTAGTTTCCTTGGTTGACCAGAGTGGATTCTATTATACAATAGTTGTTCCGTTTTATGTTTCTTTATGATATATCCAACTGTGGACCATAAATTTCAAACAAGCTTGGCTATGTCTCAGTACCTTTTAACTTCCGCACGAAATTTGAAATTAAAGTGAATTTTTTCAATGTTTTTCCATTCACTTTGTTCCCCATACTGCTTCTTCAGTCCTAATGTGGTGTGGATTGCTTGAATACACTACGCACACTACTCTTGTACAGAAAAGGATACCTAGAACATTTTTAGAGTAGTATGGGATTGTCCAAATACAGTTTTTTTATGAATTTACGTAATCGTCACCCTTTTGTTGCCTGTTATCTTCCAGGTGTATTGGGTTGTAGTTATTTCTATAGCATTATAGCATTATAGGACAAACAAATTATCATAAAAGGACAAGAGATTTGGAAATTGACAACGTTTTACGTGTGATACACTCTGTTTTTCCTCTTTGTTGAACTTGTCCAAATACTATTTTTACCAATTGTAGATACTTAAATGTAACCCTCGCGTTATTCATCTGAGGTTTATAATAAATGTTGGCGGAAACGAAAAGGATGTTTGTAAACGAAAATTTGATTACTTCGTATTTATTTTGTTGTTATTCTTGTTGTTTTATAGATTTTTCTTTATGTTTCTATTAAACAAATAGAAAAAAGGGGAAGGAAATTTTGTCACTTCTTGTTTTGTCTACTCCGGACTCGGGCTACCATACTACTGCGGTCAACTTGTGTGTGCGTCGAGTACATCTTTGGGTAGCTCTTACTGGGGTCAATCGGGGATAGGAAGTACGGCGAAGTATAAGTTTCTCTACGAGCATTCTTTCGGAGGCTAGAATTGGGAAGTTATCGGACAAGGAATATATTCAAGCTACATTACCGATATTTGCCTGACGGGAATAAGGGAAACTATGGAAAACCTCACTCAGAAACGTCTGTCATTTTTTCTGTGATAATTTCAACATTTACCAACACAAGGTTTATTGTGAAAAAGGTAATAACAAGAATAAAGAGTTTAAGGAAAAATAAAAAAAATTAAAATGAACTGTATAGACTCTTAGTGCAACCTTTTAATATTTCTTATGCCGCGTAGGAGTGATGAACTGGTCAGGGTTCGAAGCCCGTTGGGGTGTCAAGCATTACGGTCCGTGATCAGCCACCTAAAACTGTTAATATACCTAGTTGCGTTGTCATCCACAAAGGAAATTGAGAGATAGCGTGAGCGACACTTTGTTTTGTGAGCAAAATTGTTGTAAAAAGTCTTGATAGAAGGTTAGAATTTATGAATATTTAAATGATAAAGAAGATTATTGATATTATCATTAGCAAAATAACGAACTTGCAGTAATGTATGCACTCTCATTAACATGTAAATATCAAGGTTTTGTTACTCACCTCAATGAAACTCTGGGCTATGTAACTACAATTTAAATCAACAATATATCTATTTGATTTCTGTGAATAGGACATTTTTATTTAATTCCTTATCCCCTCTTGCAGGGCAGCGGGGATTCTCAGAGTAAATATACTCTTTCGTCCGAGATTAGTTATCTGGTACGGAAATCACTGCTA
>JAGDQP010027767.1:0-14725 GCA_022664845.1 Lepisma saccharinum
GAACAGGTCACGCTCTAATTGCCTTGAACGTTTATTAGCAAGAATAAATATTCTAGAGGCACGGAATTTTTATTCGTTTAAAGATTTCAAAACCATCACCTGAAAGTCAGTATCAATCTCGTTACGAGTGTATTTGAATTGAATTTTATTTATAGTCTTTAGTCATGTTTTGTTTACATTAGGCCAGGTTGGGGAAAGTAGAAGGAAGGAAGGAACTGTCCCAGCATCAAGCTGATGCGAGAGCGCGAAAACTGGAAAATCATCAGCCAAGATGGCCTATTGGTGGGTTCGAAAGCAGGTGTTTCCCAAGGGGTAGCAACTAAGGAATGCCAGCTCGGCTCTCGCTTTAGGTGTAATAAAATGTTTGCCAAGGGACGCCATTCTTCAGACTATGACGAGCTTAGACCTTAGATGCCAGTAATTTAAATGTAAATTAAACTAAACTTCAAACATTATTCTAAAATTGTGCACTGCATCTGAAAAATCACTGTGTATGTATTGTTCGAATAATAAATTTTGAAGCAGAAAATAAGTTGAATTTATGGGAGCCTGAAAACTGAAAATGTCACGAAGAATATTTTAAACAGGCCATCATCTAATTTCATTCGTATTTTTTCTCTCTGTCCATTGCCTTGCTCTAATATTAATATTAAACTTTTAGCACTCAGCATATATAAAGGTCCTTCAATGTTGGTTGTGTCTTTATGGAAATAATTTTTGGGTTGAGAAAGCTATCACTTTTCCGTATTTACAAGACCTAGAATATATGCCTAGTTATTCTTTCCATTTGCATTTCCACGGAATATCATTTTCATCACTGATTTTGTCTTTGCATGACATTTAGGCAACTTTCGTTCAGTAGCTACCATCCCAAGTTTGGAAGTAGACTACCATCCCGGCATTTGCTTAGTGTGGCTTACGAAAAACATCAATCAGGATGGCGGTCGCTGGGAACAATCCCAAGACCTTTCGATTGCTAAACCGACGCTCTATCAACTGAGTTATGGCTGTTCGGTCCCCGTCACTAATGTACTGTACATTCATTTGAATCCGTCTAATATTGGCATTGGAAATGTGCGTATCAAACAACAAATTAATAATACAACCCTACGTCGATGAGTATAGTATTCTGAAAAGGAGGACAAAGTCTCAGTTTAAATCCCTACGCTGCGACAGTTCATGCAACTGGTGTTTTAGTTTATTCCGTTCTTCCTGCTTCACACTTAAAGGGTGGAATGTTCGATTTGGACATTTTAATTAGGAAGTTATTTAGTACTCTCTTCTCAGTTAATGAGCTTTATACAAATAAACAATAAATATACTGTATAAACTACACTATGCCAGTCTAGTACTTTATTCTCTGTTCTACAAGTGGAAAATTCTTCTACAAAATCATTAGCTTTGCCACTGCCGAATGACTTCTTGTGAATGAAATTTAGCAAAGTACTACATTTTTCTTGGGCGTATACTAACATGGGCATGTTTGTTGTTCCCACGCTCAGTCGTCGGCGAAATTTGTCATATCTTCAACTATATTTACATATTTATAGTGGGTCCCAACTTTTAGCAGTTAATTTCTCAACAAATATTCATCAACATTTAATATGGTAAGCGGCATTACGGGTAAACCAGTCAGTCCAGGAAATTCGGGATGAATAGAGAATGGGTAAATTTGTTATTTGGATGCACTTCACTTACGATTTTGACCACGAGCCGCCATTGGGGGGAACTCACTCAAGTTAACCTGCAACAACGAATAGTTTGGCGGGTAACTAAGAAAATAATAAAAAAAAATAGCGGTCTACACCACGCACAATATTGAAATGAAGAAGAGAATGTAAAGAAATTCAATACAGAAGTATAATTTTCCGTTGAAATCATTATAATCCAGTCAAATTGTGTTTTTACCAGGAAAGTTGTGGGGTAGTTTCTATTTCTTTCATTCTATATGTTATTTTTGGGTGTTGAATCCGAATCTGATGTTTGCTAACAAAATTTCGTGACGCAATATTGAAAAAAATGCAAAAAAGGTAAAAAAATCTCAGTTTTGGCAGTTTTTTGCTTATAACTCGGAAAACATTAACTTTTCGTAAATAAGCTCCCTATTCAAAATAAAAATACATGACATTTCCTACAAATGTTAAAATACAGATTTTTTTTTCTCCGACGAATCGTTCAGGATCAAGCGCTAGTTGAAAATTGGCGTATTTTGTCTGCCTCCGCAAAAAAAAAAAAAAAAAAAAAATCCATTCCTAAACTAATTTATTATTAAAGGCTGTCATTTAGAGAATTCCTCCCAGTTCTCTGCTCATACCTTATTTAGATCGTATATGTAAAGGTACAGGTTATCTTTTCAAAAATTACATACTGCTCAAGTTATTTAATGAAGTCGGAAATTGTACAGATTTAGTTACAAAAAAGTTTAAATTCCAACAAAAAAATCTTTAACAATCATTACATATTGTTATATGATATTACACATGATTATATATTACATTATTATATGAGCCGTTGTCGTTTAGAGTATCCTGGTTGAGGTTCTTCAAAGGCTTATAGAAGCTATAGAAGAAAAGAGGGCTTACAAACCAGACGGGACATTTATAAAATCATTTCGGGAGGCCGGGAGAGAATAAATAAAATGAAAAGACGTATAAGACGGGAATGCTTTCTTTTTTCTAGTACTAGAGATGACATAACAGTTCAACTAGCGCTTGAGCCCCGAACGGTTCGTCGGAGAAAAAAAACAACTAAATAGTAAAATTTGTAGGAAATTTTATGAAGTTTCATTTTGAATAGGGAGGTTCTTTACGAAAAGTTGATAGTTTCCGAGTTATAAGCAAAGCACCGCCAGAAAATGATTGTTTTTACTTTTCTTTGCATTTTTTTCAATGATGCGTTACGAAATTTTGTTAGCAAATCTCAGATTTGGATTCAGCACCCCAAAAAATATATAGAATGGACGAAATCAAAACTACCCCACAACTTTCCCACTAGGGGCCTTTTTGAGGACAAATTGACTGTATTATTACCTGACTGAGGAGAAACCCCGGAAAACACCTCAGTCAGGATGGTCGGCCGCTGGGATCGAATCCAGAACATCCCGAAAGCTACGCTAACGATCTATCAACTTTTAACCATTATTTGGGTTCGTCTATGTTTTGTAGTGGTGGAAACTTCTCTACTCTAAATACATTTTTTCACCCCCTCAAAGTGTACTCATAATCAAGAAAGGCATGTGTTTAACTAGTAAAACATAGTAGGTTGACTTTAAATATGACATTGATACATGAACAAGAACTATGTTTCCAGACCCACAGCGGGTATTGAACCTATGACCATGTGCATATAGACCTGAAGAAGCAACTACTTAGATATACGATCATTACTGAGCAAATTCGAGCTACATTTTCACGTGTAACGCTGCTAGATGAAAATAACATTAGTCAGGATTATCCAGCGGTGGGTTCGAACTCACGACCTCTCGAATGCTACATGAACAAACCGTTCCGACATCTCATAGGCGATTTTCACCATTCCGCTATCTCCAGCTATTCCAACATTGGCCTTGTGTACCGTAATAAAGAACATTAGTCAGGATGATCTTCCAAAATATAATCATTGTATCATGTCAGGAAATGAGTTAAATTCACGTTGAAATATTTGAGGACCCAACGTAACCTGAACTATAGAAAAGTCTGTAAACAAAAAAATAGTTTGTGTATATGAAAGTAACAATGGAATATTACCTATTTGTAACTAAAGAATAGTATTCAAACGCATTACATCATAGCCTCCACAATAACCATTGCCCAAACAATGCTTCAAAAAGACGTGATGAGTGATTTCTCCCCCCCCCCCCCGAATCATCAGGAAAGAAAGGCATGTGTTTAACTAGTAAAACATAGTAAGTTGACATCAAATATGACATTGATACATGAACAATACTATGTATGAGGTTTCCAGGCTGGACTTGAACCTGTGACCATATGTATATAGACCTGAGAGCAAGTTCGAATTACATTTTCACGTGTAACTCTCAGTTGACAAGCGTACGCGCCAACAAACATCTAAGGCACATTTTCAAATAAAAGAAATGAGGATTACATTTTTATATCTAACAGGAAAAATATGAGGCATAAAATATGCATACTTTGCAGGAAAGCGGACTTGGTCTAACATGTCTTCGTACAAAGTATGAATATTTTATGCCTCATATTTTTCCTTTTATATATAAATTTGAAACCACAAAACTAATTTGTTAATATTTAATAACTCTCAAAAACTTTTAAAAGTACCAACATTATTAATTATATGCCAGAAGAAAAGAAAGTCACTTAGGAACTAAAAATTGGACTACCATAGTGTTTCTGTGAAATCATGGTAACGCTTGCTGCCTTGCAGCCAATGAATCCGTGGTTTGATTCCGATCGACACTTCATATGAATTCAAATTTTCTGGCATTTAGGCAACTTTGGCTCGGAGTAGCATTCCGGAGGTCGTAGGTTCGACAGAAAGAAAAATTAAAAAATTTGAGACATGAGTTCGCCGGTGACACAATTTCTCACGTTTTGTGCAGTTCCTAATGAGTAGTGATATACTAGGCCTACAAACTAAGAAAAGCAATAGGTACACAAAAGTGGCTCGAAGCCCACGATAAACTGTAGGCCCTGTCCTTAGATGCTTACCAGCTCGTTTAGGGTGTTCATAACAAATCAATTAAATTAAGCATATGGGACAACAAACGTTTGAGTCACATTTTGAAATAAAAAATATTCACGATTACATTTTTTGCACGACGACATGTTAGACTAGAGTTCGCGTTGCTGCAAAATATGAATATTTGATCCATACTTGCGCAAAATTATGCCTTCATATTCCCCCCTCAAACTGAAAACCCTGGCGAAATCCCTGCTCTATATTACTACTTCTAACATTATTTGATTAATGTTATTCTCTATAAGGAGAAATAATGTATGTTGCGTTTTTACAAAATTATAAAAACAGGGCTATGAATCATTCAAGTGTGCTATTCAGGTGCGTGTTTCACAATGGCAGTGAAAATATTAGTTAATTTTTATTTTAGTTGAACATTAACATTTATTTCATTAGCGTTCTATTTTATTGTGTTACTCGTCAAATTATAAATAAACTCAACTACGACAAAAACCTGTTAAGACAACTAGCGTTGTTTCGAATACAAACATGTGTGACTCATTATTCTTGCTTGTTACAAAGGTATATGCATTGCTAACTCTATTGTATTGTCACCTGAGGCAGCTTCTTTCTTCAGGCTCAAGCCCATCTGCAAATATTTCTTACGAGAAAAACAAAAATCTGTCAAGTTCAGGTAACAAAGAAATCAGCGCCCCAGGGGGTGCAGCCACTTGCTCCAGCGTCCTTCTCACGTGCTATGAACCATAAAGAAGAAATATTTAGGAAGATGAGTAATGTCTGTTGATATCAGAAAGTTGTCTCAGTACTGAATACCATGGAGTAAATTACTTCTTTACAATTTATATACGTTAATATAGTTCGAGTAGAAATATATTTGGAAAGTTAATATATGAACATTGTCATAGGTTCAAGACCTGTTGTGGGTCTGGAAACATAGTCTTTGTTCATGTATCGGGACAGAGGAGAGGCGAATTCTTTCCTCTCCTTTGTCCCGGCCTGAGCATATGTTCAAAGGGCCATCCCGGAATTTGCCTGGTGTGACTGAGGATAAAGCCTGGAAAAACATCTGTCAGTATGGTCGGTTGCTGGGATGGCGCGTTTCTGAAACAATTCGTACCAAAAAGTAAAAGATAATTTTATTTGTGCATGACTAGAAGAAAAGGTTGCCAATTGAAACACTTATAGAGTAACTGAATACGACATACCAACGGGAGAGGAAAACTCACTCTAGTTAACCTGCAACGATGAATAGTTTGGCGGGTTTCAGCACTGAAGTAACTAAGAAAATAATAAAGAATACTTTAGCGGTCCACAAAGTATAAGTAAGACCGAGGTTATTCTTTTCTGCCCAATCACTAGTCACCTCTTAATAATGTTCCAGTTTCCGGGACGAAAGCTTGAATACGTTTCGCAAGGAAATTTTTATTTGTTGTGAGTGACGGTCTGACGGGTGACACGCTAAAATTTTGCAATTGTAAATTTCGTAGGTTTCTTGTTGGCTTCATTACGCAGGTTCTAATTCTAGCAGAATAATAAGTAAGCCCTTGTTGCTAGTCTTGCTACAATATTTGTTGATTTTGATTGGAGGTGTGATTGACACTCTGGGGTAGATCCCCCCACGATAACCTCTCTGAAAGAAACACTGGATATATGTAATCAAGCATCTTATTTGACAAATTACTGGAATGTCGTTTTAGTTTGCTATACTAAAATATTTTCAAAAATGATATTATTTAAGGCATCTTTGGCGTCATACACCTATACAATTACGGGCATTCTAATTTCTCAGCTAAAATAAACAATGTCAAAATCTCGGATAGTTCATTTGATACACATTCACATGTATTATTGGGTCCGCTTTCCATAATTTCATCATTGCTTGTCATTTGTCCAGTATCTTAAAAAATATGAAAACACACACACACTCGAGCCGTAGGTAGTGGTACGAACTTACGAAGGCCACTGAATCATTTTATTTCACTATGTAGCAGTGAAACAAGTCCTCCTTCAGCATGGAGTTCGCCCTCCACTCCACGTCACCCTCCAGTACGGAGGTAACCACCACCTCCACTCCAGCTATGGTCTGCCCCTCCACTCCACATCACCCTCCAGCATGGAGTTCGCTCTCTACCTCCACTCCAGCTATGATCTGTACCTCCTCCTCCACTCCAGCTATGAACTACCCCTCCACCTCCACTCCACATCACCCTCCAGCATGCAGTTTGCCCTCCACCTCCAATTCACATCACCCTCCAGCACGGAGGTCACCACCACCTCCACTCCACTTCCCCTCCAGCTCTGACGTGGCCCTCCACTCCACATAACCCACCAGCATGGAGATAGAACTCCACCTCCAGTCCACCTCCACTCCAGCTATGATCTGCCCCTCCACCTCCACTCCATCTCCCCTCCAGCTCTGATGTGGCCCTCCACCTCCACTCCAGCTATGATCTGCCCCTCCACCTCCACTCCAGCTCTGATCAGGCCCTCCACCTCCACTCCACATTACCTTCCAGGTTGGAGGGTGATGGGGAATTATGTTGAGGGGTGACCTCCGGAGGATGGACACCTTTGGTAGGGATAGTATATGAAAGCTACTAACAATTTATTTTGTAATTTATTATTTTACATTCCAAGAAAATAAGTTTCATATTTAATAACAATGCTGTCTGCATATTTTTGGAGCTCTTATAAGATAAAATTAATTGTATGGGCGGTAACAGCACTATGGTTTACGCCCTTCCCGTTTGGAGCTCTTATATATATATATCAATGATTAGAATGTGTAACAGGTGCAGTGCTCTTCCCTGTTACTTTGTATATAATTTTAAATTATCTATGTAATATTTCTTAATTAATATTGCTTTTTTTATATATTAGTATATAACTTATGTGTGTGTTTAATGCTAAGATCTTGCCAGATCGAATTAATTAATGTAAGGAAGGTAAATGTAGTGTATGTTATGTAATATGTACTCTATATTATCTTGTAATCGTTTTTGTATATTTCCAATGTAATCATATAGAGGATTTTCTTTTTAGTATAGCAGCACGAAAACGTATATCTTGGACGATTCTGTGTACAGAAGCATCTGGATTCTGGAGCTTGCTACAGTAGGGGAGCTTTCCTCCAATTAGGACTCTTCTTTTAAATTTCTGAGAGCCACTTGCGTAAGCAGCCATTGGTTTTGGCTTGGGTGGTCGCCACCTATTTAAGCGAGCTGCCGCGCCAACTGACCTCTGTTTAACCTCGTCAGACCTACAATTTACTTCGAAGCAGCATCCAGCAGAAATGAGCGACTTGGTAAGCCAAAAAGTTCCTATCAGGGGCTCTTATTTTTAACTTTTTCATTTAAGAGAGCAAAGTTATCAGAAAGTATACAGAATACGTCAACTCTCTTTTCTTTCTATCAAATTAGCCAATCATACAAAAAAATTTAAACTTTTTAAAATTTTTTAATATGATGTGTTGCTTTACAGAGTCCCGAGACGCTCTGTATTCTGATCTTCAATAATGTTAGGAACTTTGGAATCTGGACCCTTTGAAAGGGCAGGAAGTGCTCAGTGCCTTCCGTCAGTACTCTTGAATTAATATTTTATCTCCTGGGAGAGATAGCAACAGCGGTTGCATTTGCTAAGTCGGCGTGTTTCCATTCAGAAGAGCAGCAAGTAATTAATTAAACTCAACCTTTTTTTATGCCGTATATTACTGTCTTAGCGACAGCGGGCTTGCGTTTCATAACTCTGTCTCAGCGACAGATCCTCCCAAGAGTATTCTTTTTCATGTGTCTTTTTTTATGTCCCCAAATTCTGTATGTGAGAGTGAGTGTAAAAATGGCTAGGCTAATTCGGGAAGTCACAGATTGCAGGAGGACAGTTCCCGTCGTGACCTTATTTTAATGTTAGTGTCTATACTTGCTTTGCGCGGGAAGACAGTTTTGATGTTGCTTTAATTTTTTTTACTCTTTAAGAAACATTTTTTTTTGAGCCAATTAAATTTTGTTCTAATTAGCTAAATCGGTCCCATTAGAGCGACCAGTGCATCTAACCGCAAGGCTGAGTTTTCTTTAAGGTGCAGCCGACTTGCGATTAGGGTAACTGCTAGCCCGTATTAAAATTCAGGCGAAGTCTGAAAACGCGACCCTTTTTTTTTGTCATATTGGCTCTTTTATGAAATGTTCTTTCATTGATTAAATTTTGCCTTAGAGAGTGAACAGTATAAGTGGGCTGAAGTGTGTAACTCCCTGACAAATTATCATTAGAGTTATCTTTGATCACATTAGAGAAAGCGGGGGGAAGAAATAGTCACCACCAACATCATCATTAGAGGAAACAGTCTAAGAATAAAAAAAATTGAAATAAACAGTTTTATCCAAGATAAAATTCTGCTTGTGTAATTTCTGCCCAATCCTGTCTGCAATAAAGGTTCGGGGAGACGAATTACGTTCTCTCGATTTGTCGCAAGGTAATATTTTTTTTGGTGTGGCTTATATTATATTTTCCCTGCGAGTAAGGTATTTTTAAAAGTCTACTTTTGTTGTGTAAGTTTATTTCTCTTTCCTTAGTGAAAGAGTGCCGCTCCTGGCAACTAAGTATTTTATTTCTTTATATTTTTTTGTTATTATGTTTCTTTGATAACCACACCGACCAGATTCCTATAAGATAACCTTGCAACAAATGTCACCTTAAACGGATTTCAAAGAACTTTTTTATAGCAGTACGAGTCGTGTTTATGCAACTTATTTTATGTTACTGTGAATATTATACATGCTATTCAAAATTAGAATATATTACTATGAGTAAGTCTGAAGACACATTGCTCTATTTGTCATTATATAATTGATAATTTTCGAAATATTTAATTTAGAATATTATAATCAAGGAATTCCAACTGCTAATTCCAATCCGGATATTAGCATCGTGTGACCACGAAACAGCCGCTAGCATTCGCTACTAATGTTGGTTGCTACCATTAGCTACTACGAGTAGCGAGTACACCAGCGTCGTGTGACAGAGACTTTAAAGTTATACCTACTTCAATTCAATTCAACAAGAATCAATCCAACGCGATATTTAAAGGAAGCAGTAATAAATCAGATCATTTATTGTAGTATTTGTCTTTCTTTTGCACAAGAGCAGAAGAGAATGGAGCACCACCTACAGCGTGACGTCTACTAAGAATAGTGATTTAACATAAAACTTCTTTTGATTTTACAACGATCCTCCACCACACCTAAGGAGACAAAAAATAAATGGTTTCTTCATTTTCTTGTACATTTTCCTGTTTTAAAACAATTTATGCTGCAAATAACAACTACATACCGCATGCCATGCATCTTAATTGAATAGAATCACCCAAATACCACGAAAGAAAAAAACAAACAAAGAAAGGATCTAATAACTCTACTGATACAATGGAAGGACAACGGGAAACAAGATGCTAATCGCACGAGACTTTCCTCCCAACACCACCTGTTTTCACGCGAGATCACTTCCTTGTTTTTACGCGCAATTGCTTTTTTAATCCTTCAATTCATAGGTGGCGCGAGTTTCCAAATGGAACAATTGAACGCTACACGAATGGATACCACGAACAAGGCCGCGAAGGCTGAACACGATGAGCCCTTCGCTAAAGTAGGGAAAAAGGGTCACAAGGAAAGGGGATGACGTTATATAGACAGTCCTTAAGATGGACGACCTTCCGGTTAGAAAAGAAAATAGGAGCTGAAGTGTGCGTTTGGAAAAGGCCAAGTATCAACTATACGGCAGGAAGTGTGAAATGTGTGTTCCTATATCACAATTTACGGAATATTCTTTCCTACATTGAATGAGAATAGATGGTTAATAAAAATATTATGTTCAATTTTGTAACGCAAGTTCAATAAAATAAAAGAAAATTAATTTATTCTCCTTGTCTAATGATGTTAACTTACTACACCGTTAGAAAAGTTCAATATCAAAGGAAAACTTGATAATTTCCCTTTATACAATAGTAAGTATAAATATGGGTATTGCGCTTGTTTGGTGTCATTGTAGTAATATGTTTAGTGTTTTTCACGTATCATACTGAGATAAACAATGTAGTATATAGGTATTTAGTAGTTTGAGTTCTTGTAATGGTGTCAGTCCCACAAATAAATGCAGTTGAATTTTATTTATTGCTTTTAGACATTTTTATACTGGCCACTCAGAAACACAGTTCTCACTATCATACACGGTTTGAGTATAGCTTGCACCTAACAGTCCTGTTGGATTTTCTCTTATATAAGCATAAGTTTAGCTAGTATTTATAAAATAATCTAAAATAAATATACAAAACCTGACGTCAGTGATGTATAAACAAAGAAACTATTCTAAATAATTCCCGCTCAATATGATCAATAAGAATCGTTCCAATTGAGGTTGTTTAGTGAAAGCTAATTGAAGGTGGCAGCACTAGCACTGCCACCCTTCGCTTTCCGCTTCTCGTTTGTTCTTCCATAAGAACAGCATTGCAGGATCGAAAGTTTATTTACATTTTTTCTTTATATATTTTTATTATTGTATTGACGTTTAATTATCACATTCGAATCGTGAAGAAAGACATTTCAAGAACCCTTCCCAGCCAAGAATGGCTTCTGAATACTCAACTTCGAATCTAAAATCTCTTACGAAGAGACTCGAGAAGAGTTGAGATGACGACGTATTCTGGTTGTAATGTAACCATGATGTAACTTTGATGAAATGTTGAATCGAAATTGCAAGGGCAAATGTGATCATACAGAAACAACGTTAAGGTTCCTTTTCCCACGGAAATAGTATGAATCTCTGACGCTAGATGGCAATGCAATCTCATATATCTACTATGTACAAATTTCAAATATCAATGGAAGCCGTAGTTTTCATCAAAGAACTATTAAATTTCGAACTCAAAATTCACTCCATAAATAGCTAGGAAAACAAGGCGATTTTTTATTTTCTAAATTGTACATTCTTGGGAGGCCTTCATTGTTGGCAAAAAGACAAATTTCGAACATCAGTGGAAAGTGTAATTTTGAACGTAGAAATACCAATTTTTAAGCAATTGAGAACTCCACTAATACCTGGGGAAAGGTACGGACGAAATTTTTATGCTCCCAAAACGTATTTATGAGAGTCCTCTATTGTTAGCCAAAGACACAGGATTAAGGCATCAGTTGGAAGCGTAATTTTGAATGCAGAACAACGAAAATTTTAACTTACTAACACTCTGATAATAACTAAGGAAAATACAGACGAAATGTTCGTACTTCTAAATATCGTACATTCTTGAGAGAGTTCTATTGTTGTAAAAAGATATGTAATTCAAACGTCAATGGAAAGTGGCAGAAATGCATTGTTGAGAAACGTCCATTATTGGAAAAATATATAGAATTAAAACCAATGGAAAACGTAATATTGTAGAGTTACGAAACACTGAATGAGTTATAACAATATCTACGGAAATGCAGACATGATTTTTATACTCTCAAAAACACATTGTTGAGAAACCTCTGTTGTTGGAAAGGTTCCTTCTCCGACGGAAATAGTGTGAATCTGACGCTAGTGGGCAATGCAATCTCATATATCTACTATGTACAAATTTCAAATATCAATGGAAGCCGTAGTACTGATCAAAGAACTACGAAACTTCAAACTTAGAATCACTCGATAAATAGCTAGGGGAAAATACGACCTTAATTTTTACATACTCAAACATTCATTGTTGGGAAACGTTCATTGTCGGGAAAAGAAATAGAATCAAAACCATTGGAAAAGTAATATTAAATGTAGAGTTAGGAAACATTGTATGAGTAATAACAATATCTACGGAAATGTAGACATGATTTTATGCTCTCAAAAATACATTGTTGAGAAACCTCTGTTGTTGGAAATGTTCCCTTTCCGACGGAAATAGTGAGAATCTCTGACGCTAGTGGGCAATGCAATCTCACATATCTACCATACATAAATTTGAAACATCAATGGAACCCGTAGTTCTCATCAAGGAACTACGAAACTTCAAACTTAAGATTCACTCCACCTATAGCTAGAGAAAGATACAGGCGATTTTTTATATTCTCAATTGTACGTTGTTGCGAGACAAATGTCGAACATCAGTTGAAAGCGTAATTTTGAACGTAGGATTACAAAATTTACAGCAATTGAGAATTCCACCAATACCTGGGGAAAGGTACGGGTGAAATTTTCATTCTCCCAAAAATGCATTGTTTAGATACCTCCATTGTTAGCCAAGTTACAGGATTAAGACATCAGTGGAAAGCGTAACTTTGACGTAGAACTACGAAAGTTCAGACTTAGTAAATCCCTGCCAAGAAGTAAGAAAGCTACAGACGAAATTTTCAAACTTCCAAAATACAGGGTGGTAAGGTTACGGACCGACAAACTTCGGGAGGTGATAGTACAGTGAAAAATAAGGAAAAAAAAGTCGAGACAACGGGGAGAAAATTCCGAGGTGTTACGGAGCTACAGCCTGCCAAAAGCGTGGGAAAATGAACTTCAGAGCGGATTATTGAGAAGACGAAAAATCGGAGAGTAGGCGGTTGAGAGTAAATTAGAGGAAGTCACACCCGGGCTATCCAAAAATGCATATTGGAAAATTCTACAAGCGGGGCGCTAGGGATTCCCCAAAGGAAGTAAGGGATTCCCAGAAAGTCTTCCAAGTAAAGATGGGTCGAAATGACCACAAATGGGATGAGTTGCCAACAGGTAACAATAATTCATTGCCGGCTCATCGATATCTCAACGAGAATTAATGTTATGACCATTTTTATAAAATAATGCGTAGTTGCATATCAGACAGGGGTGACCTCTCGGTCAGTCCGAATCATTGTGATAATTAATGCATTCCAACACCCCTAATTAATTTTTGTATGATATTGCCAAGGGTTTCTTCCAACAACATACTGAGCTACACATTGCTACATACACTCACTACATTCTCCGATTGCTGCGGACGGCAATTGACACAACTCCAGCTACAAAGTTACTCCTGAACGTTTACGACGCATCTATAATTCGTTATGACCGTTAACGCATTTTTCCTTGTGTGGAATGGACAGATTGAACTATTTAATCTTGTGACATCGTATGGAAAACTTCCTACTTTTTGCCTTGCAAAGGTTTACATCTGATGTCTCGTACACACGCGTGTTTGTTTTCTCTCTTCCATGTCATTTTTCTTTGGCTGCTGTATTACATTGCGTTCATTCTACTAAACAGCCGAACGTGCCTCTCCATTAACTAATACCCTCCGTCCATCCTTTGCATGCTGTTACGCTTTAATCATATACCTGATTCTTTTCCAGGCGTGCTTCAATGTAAGACTGCTGTGACATCACGGACGCCTGATAGCACTGACCACTCGACCAACGAGGACGTCTCTTTTTAATACACTGCAGCTGTTGAGATGCGTACTCACCACCATCCGACTGGATACTCCTAGTCTCTCTCATTGCCAGTAAATAAGCCAAACGCTCGTTGACTGTCTTTAATCATCACCCCTGTCTGATATGCAACTACGCATTATTTTATAAAAATGGTCATAACATTAATTCTCGTTGAGATATCGATGAGCCGGCAATGAATTATTGTTACCTGTTGGCAACTCATCCCATTTGTGGTCATTTCGACCCATCTTTACTTGGAAGACTTTCTGGGAATCCCTTACTTCCTTTGGGGAATCCCTAGCGCCCCGCTTGTAGAATTTTCCAATATGCATTTTTGGATAGCCCGGGTGTGACTTCCTCTAATTTACTCTCAACCGCCTACTCTCCGATTTTTCGTCTTCTCAATAATCCGCTCTGAAGTTCATTTTCCCACGCTTTTGGCAGGCTGTAGCTCCGTAACACCTCGGAATTTTCTCCCCGTTGTCTCGACTTTTTTTTCCTTATTTTTCACTGTACTATCACCTCCCGAAGTTTGTCGGTCCGTAACCTTACCACCCTGTATAAATTGAGAGAGCTCCATTTCTTATAAAAGTAACATCAGAGGAAAGCATAATTTTGTATGTAGACTTACGAAACTGCGCAGG
>JAGDQP010027768.1:0-24691 GCA_022664845.1 Lepisma saccharinum
CTTTACTACAACCATATGGTCATAGTTAGATACTCTGGAAAATCTTGAGTAGGCATTAGCTTAATTCTTGAGTGCAAGTCACTAAAATTCTTGAGAGCTAATGCCAAAAATTTTGAGTGTACACTCAAAATTCTTGGGTGTTATTAAGTGAAATTAATAAACTTATAAATATTAGTAAATATTCTCACCAAGATGCATACATACTGATAAAGATATGTGCGTCGAGTCAGACAGCTGCCTCGAAAGCATAGGATGACAAAAGTTTCTTCTTCTGCTTGTGAACATACATGAAATGTGTGAAAGAAAGGCTCACAGTCAACATTCGACATTTGGTATCCACATAACAGTAAAAGCATCATCCACAAAAGATTTATACTCACTATATAGAGAATTCAAACTCTCAAGACCTGATAAACATTTATTTTCCTATGCCATTTCTTCCAATTCAAGGTATCCCTACATACACTCATTAAAAGGAACAGCTTTTAGAAATGAAACTACGGAGAAAACTATACTAAGATTGTTTTTTGAAAGGGGTTGAGTAAAAGCACTTTTCCTGTCTAACAATTTTGAGACTTTCTCTAGAAAATGTTTTCGTGGATTACTTGCTATCAGTTGGTTCAATTTCATAATAAATTTAATAGTGTAACTGAATTAAGTCTCAGAGATTTTGTGAAAACTGTTGTAGCATATGAATTATTCTTGAATAAGATGAAAGTTCACAGAAAATTCTCGAATAAACGTAAAACTTGCTGAATGAAGGCCAAATTCGAAAAATTCGAGAGTAATTCTCGACTAGAAATCCGCAGATTTCATATCGTGATAAAAACTCCTGTTATTTTTCGCGCATTTTGAATTTTTTCGCGAATTTCCAGGGTCTTTAATCATAGTACCCAACGACGTATTTGCATCACTCAATAATAGGTTGTTTATGTGGGCACTACAAACAGACAAATTAAGCACTCGAATAAAGCAAACGATATTGAGCCATAAAGCTCACCTGTTTTGACTTAATTTTTAAAACGTCACTTAGCGTCAGAATATTTCTCTCGTTCTTGCTGTTTCATTTTCCATTGTCATTTTGCGTCCCTTTTCAAGCTGGTGCGGTTTGAGTTTATTTATGATCTAGAGGAGTCTATGGCTCAGGTCGGATGGGGTGGGGGAAATAATGCGGGAAGGACTCGACCAGGGCTTCATATGAAGGTACCATCCCGGCATTTGCCTGGTGTGATAGAGGAAAACAATTTAGTCAGAAACGTCGGCCGCTGGTATCGAACCCAGGAACCCCCGGATTTTTAATCAACGCTCTACCAACTGAGTACTTAGAAAACAATTTTTTAATACAAATTTTCTAACGATTGTTTGTTTGCTGGAAATCAGAAAATGTTATGCATCAGCCTAAACAATATTTATTAAATCAGCTAAGAAACAACATGCAGCGGACATGACGCATTCAATGCTCAGAAAACATTTACATCGGTTTAGATGCAGCATTATGAAAGGGCTGAACAATCTGAAATTATGTATCTGCCTATTCCTCACGAATAATAAATAAATAATAATCATTACCAGAGAATTATGAAGCGTGGTCATAAGTTGAATGCTCAATTGTGGCATCTCAGGCTCTAGCCGGGAACGGGTGGGGAGATGATGTTGGAAGATAGTAGGTCAAGGCCTGATTTTGTAGGTACCATCTCGGTATTTGAATAGTGTGACTGGGGGAAGCCCTGAAAATTCTGTCAGGAAGAACGGACACTGGGATCGTTTACAGGACCTTCCTATTTTTAAGTCACTACTTTACCAACTGAGCGACGAGTTGATGGTTCAAGGATTCAAGTTTGGAGGTGAAATAATATCGTAATTTTAAGAAGTACTGCTATATTTTAATGGCAGATTGTTACATTTCCTAAGTGAAAATTAGTAACGATAAAAAAGCAAGAAACCTTTGTTTTCATAAGTAAAAAAAATAAACATAAAGAAAAAAAATGCCAATAACTGACATGACAGCATTCAATTCTACAATCTATTTTCAATGTGTTTCGCTTTACTCTGTTATTTTTGTAGTCATTTACAGAAACATTCCATAATTTTGGAGCGTTATAATAATCTTCTATAAACAAAACAGTTTTTTTCATCGACCATTCCATTTTGTTGTCGGATTTGTTGAACACCGATCCACACAGTGCTGGATCCAGGGCAACACTGTTCAACAGGCTTCAACACAGTTTGTGGGCTCGACAGGCGGCAACATATCGAAGACAACAAAGCCACACCTTGCATGTCGGATCGTGTTGCTTCAGTTGAAAAAGAACTGCCTCGTGCGTCACTGTTGCATCCTTCATGTGGAGAGCAGGCTTGAGCCGTCGTGGTGTCACCCTTGTTACATCTGGTGAACCCTACAGTTTGTGAAGTTCTTTATTACGCAGTTTCCTCCATTCTCCGGTCATCTCGTTCCGCGCATATCTCCGATCCTCCGATCCATATTTCTAAAAAATCTTATTTTCAAAAGCACATAATTTAAGTTAATTTACCAGGGTTGTAATCTAACTTTCGACAACATATAGTATTAGCGTCAGAGTAACAGTTCTGTATACTTTCACCTTTAACTTACATGATATTAATCACAAGGTTAGATTCCCGACTGAATAAAATCATCCATTGCTCGATGTTAAGCTGCTTGTTATAAGATCCGTGACCTATTTTTTGCTTGCTACATATGCTCCCAGGTATTTAAATTCGTATATTTTTTTCTATGGTCTCATTCTTGTTGTGTTTCTATTTCGTTTATCCTCTGTATTTCGGTTTGTTATCATGTATTTTGTTTTCTCTACGTTTACCTGTAAATCTATTTCATCGGAATATTCTATTTCGCCATTGCTATTACTTTGTATTGTATCTGCATCGCCCCCTTTTAAATTTACATCATCAGCGTATACGAACAGCAGCTAACATCAATGTTAGTCCCTATTTTTGTTCTCCTTTATTTTTAGAATTGCAAAATTTAATGCCAACTTTAAAAACAATGGAGATAAGGTATTACTTGTTTCATTATCTGAAACTATCCTCGAGCTCACTAAGTTTGGATATCCACTATTCTGCAGTATAGATATCAAATTCCTGTTTGTTTCCGGTGTCGACGAAGATTATACGTAAAAATAACTTTTCACACACTCAGAATTTTAGTCAGACCCGCTTGAAGATCTCCACGTTAATTTTTATCATCCCTAGTCTCGTTTAGTAACCTTCTGGTAACGAGTTTACGCTTTTGTATAGATCTCTAATGTTATTTATCTTACCGTTTGCCTCTATTTCTTGAATTTTCTGCGTCAAATATTTTTTTTTGTTGCTTCTAACCCTGCGTATGGCGTTGCGTTGCGTTGCGTGTTATGATAAACTACGTAGTTGCTTGCATTTGCTTAGGTGTTGTTGCTTAGCCATCGCTGCTTCGCTTGGTTACGTTCCTTAAGAATCTTAAGGCATTCTTTATTAAATCAGTGCTTTTTTCCTGACGCTTTCTCTCTACTACACGTTTTTTCACTGCGCTCTTCAGTTTCACGAATTGCTTCCCACGTCTTACAAGAGACATTATCAGTCTGCCCGGGATCGAATTCCACTCGTACTTTCGGCAATATCTTAATAAACGAATTCTAGTAAGTAACATTTCTCGCAACATGTGCAATAGGGACAGTAAATATATTTTAATAATGAGCACTTCAATTGAGATTTTCAGCTCATTCAGTCCAGATATTTTCGTGCAAATGTTTATCTTATTTTGTGTTTTTCTGCTTTCTACCTCATTCTCTTTCAGAGTAATTTCCTATCGCACGTTAGTATTTTAAAATTGATGAATTACATCTTATCAATATAGTAATTAAATATAAAAGTTCTTAGAAATATATTTCAATTGGTTTATGTGAGCTACAAGAAACATTTTTCGTATTTAAACCTGTTTTATCTCAAATTTCTCTAAGTGATGCTAACGCCTGTAATTTATATGATTCCGTAATACACGTTCTCATTCTTTTCCCTTCAAAATGCGTTTGGAGGAAGAATTACATATCCTGGAATGATAAGCATTCAAGGTTATCCACTAATCAAGTTGGGTTGCATATTCAATAGGCGAACACTACCACAATCCATATAGCTGAAATGAGCATTCAAGGGGGTCAAAAATATATGCTCGCGATTGTACAATCACACATTCTGTAACCTGCACAGTCAACCATAGTAAGTATAATTTTAATCTATATTTATTTTTCCTTATTTATATCGTTTTTTCTTCATAATATGTTTAACAATATTTATTTTCAACTCATACTTTCTTGACTGGGGACTTTTTCATGGATCCAAGTTTTGCACAACGTACATTAAACACACTATTTTTTTTTAAATTTTTACCTTATATGATGTACGGTTTCTTTACTTAAATAATTATACTCATTTCATAGAACAACGCATGTTTCGTGAATCCACGGTTTGCATTGAACACACTATTTTTTTAATTTTAGCTCAGGATTTCTGTTCTTTTCTTCAATTACGATATTATTTCACTCCAATACACATATTTCATGCAACCACGTCGTACATTGAATACGCTATTTTTAATTTTAGCTCGTACTTTCAGTTATTTTTTTACATAAATATAAACACAACTATTTTCAACTCATACTTTCTTGATTGGGAGGCCTCAGAACATATCTCCTTTTACAACAACTCGTATTTTAACAACAAAAATAAACAATATTAGTACTGCAAATAGTTATTTTTAAGTATACAACTATAGACCAGGGCCATAGGATGTTTTAACAACAAAATAGAAAGTGTGTCAGCAAAAATAGACTGGACCGTGGAAACTCCCTAATGCATTCTTACTTACTACTCAGTTCCAGAGGTAATGGCAGAACAAAAGAATAAAGAACTTAGAGCGATGGAAAATCTTTAGGAGAAGATGGATTTATTATTATGTATGGAAGATATAATATTGATACATAAGAAATGGAACAAAGAATACGTCGAGAATTATAGACGCAACAGTTTATTGACAGTCCGGTACAAAATTTTTATCGAGGTTATTCTGAATCGCATTGAACGAGACTTAGATTTTGACTCCATCCACGGTAACTGTGTGGTCTGAAGGCATCAGGTTAGCGTCTACAAAGTCCCGGGTTCGAATCTCGACTAGGGCATGGATGTTTGTAGATTTTAGAAACTTAAAGGTAGGACAATTGAGACGGGTCGAGCTAATTAGTTACTAAAATGACCACAAAATATCAACGTTTTACTTAGATTTTAATCAGGGAAAGGTACAAGTTAGATTTCGCAATTGATGAGCACACAAGTTTTGATTAAAGTTTCGGAACTTGAACATAAAGATGTCGAAAGTAAATACACTAAATGACATGATATTAATGATGTGACTAAAAAAATGACATCAACTTTTAATTTGAATTTTTTTGCTTGTATGGTCAGTGGGTGACAAATTACTCGAGAATCAGGGAGCAATTCCATTTTTCGCTTTTACGCTTTTCAATGCGCAATTTCTGTATCTTATTTTCACTAGTCGAATGGTCAGAAAAAGTTATAGACAACTGACCCCTCGCTCCTTCCTAATCGCCGTCCATGGTGCCAGGAAATTTCCCGCTTTCCCACCCTACAAATAGCACCCTGCTGTGAACACTCCTAGAAACTGGTCCGAATCGCTTTTAAGCGCAAGTCGCCATATTGATTTGTGATTCCAAAGAAGTTTCTCATCAAAATTGACCTTTCTTATAGTATAAAGGGAAAGCTGACAAAATGTTTATTCTGTGTCTACTGAAATCGAAAAATGACATTTTGAGTTGTAAAGAAGTTATTTGTAAAATACATTTTGTTAAAAAAGTGAAAATTTTTCGAAAAGTGTGTGGAATCCTTAATGTTTAGTAAGAAATTTATAATAACAAAAAAGTTTTTATTTTGCATAAGCTATCGAATCGGAAATATAGAAGTAGAGATACAGCCATCTTTAAGGAATCGTTGGCCGCCATTTTGTATGGTCGCTATTTTGGTGTTCTACACGGATTTTGAAGTTACTCCCCACCTTAAAAGTTTTTTTCTAATACTATCTAGGAACACAGCAAGTGGCATATTCCAATCCAAAATGGCAGCATTTTTTACGTATCAGACGTACTATTGTAATCTTCATCATGTTTATGCCCGTCTTGAAAACGTTCGCATCATTCAGAAACCCTTAGTTTCGACGTACAAGTATCCCCAACGTTTGCACCACTCCAGGGCACTTTATTTTATTTTAACGTAAAATTTAATGAAAATTCTTTGTTCTATCATTTTCAATAAATTAATCGCCGAGTGTACCAAAACGCGTTGTCAATATGTGGCTGTCAAACACAAAGTAACGTCCAATATGGCTGAAAATTGACGTGAACATCACAGATCAACGTGAAAAAATGGGCTCACTCGAAAACTAGTAGAGCACAAAATCAAGATATTTTCGACATTGTGTCATCATGAAACATAATTCATTAAGTTCATGGAAAAAACTCCACATTCTTTCAGGAAACATTTACCTTATAGAATGTAATGTAATCGGTTTATAGAAAGGAACTGAAAACAGTTAGGGGGAAGAATAAATTGATGTACTGGAATTTGTATGGAGAGGTGACTGCGAAATAAAGTTAAGTATACACATATACTGTGGAAGGCATTTAAGATTGTCACCCTAGAACCGGTCATATTACAAGCGTATAGTGGGAAAGTCCGTGCGTTGTTTCCCAACGAATGATGTCGTATATATATATTCTTCACTAGGAAACAATGCACAGATTTTCCAACATCTGCGCTAAAAAGGCCGGTTCTAGGATAGTAACTGTTTAATGCCGCGCACTGTACATTTATGACACTAACTAAATCGATTGCTGCCGTCTAATGTTCTCTAATAAAATGTCTTCTTGCATTTCGATTAGTTATGCCTGGTCGAATTAGATTAAAACAGGGTTAATATTCATAGAATACGTAGTTATAGACAATGATTTTACTTTTTGGGTATTAAAATATAACGAATGGTTTGTTTTTGCCTATAGAAAGATTTTATATCAATGTTTTAGTGTGCCACTTTATTGCTGTGGATATAATTGCTCAAATAAACTAGAAATTTGGACCAAAGGAATAACCGTGAATTTGATTTTGACATGAAAGGTTATTCGAAATTGCTAAATTTGTAATTAATAATGACAGCTCCTACGAAAATTATGAATGAACCTTTTGTTTGTACTATTGTGTGAGGTAAGATAGAAGTAGGATGTCTAATTGACTCTCATCCCGACCAAAATACTATGAAAACACAATGATTCTGCAATATTCCTGTCCGAAGGAAATGGTGTAGTTGTCTCAAGACCAAAACAAAATCGGTATCCACTATGCTACTAACTATTTCTACGTACCCAACGTCTCTTCCGATTTGTTTTTACATAGTTCACGTTTACGATGGCCAAAATCCGAATGATGCAATTCTCCAACAACCACAAAGGGAAAAAATTCTTGTTTGTCGTCGACAAAAAAAATGTTCAAGTAAGGTCCAAACAAAGTTTAACTCTTTCGTTTGTGCTAAGCACAGAAAATATTTAGAGATAAGCAGTAGATTGCACACTACAAACAGTCCAGGATGTTCTAAATTCTGTAGTTGACAACAAATAATATTCCACTTTGTAATAATAATATACAGTAACTATTAAAGTTTCAAGCTTGGCTTTACATAATTACAACGGAAGAGTTGAATAACGAAGTGTGTGGCGCTAGTGATATAGGTAGCGTGTCAGACTCCAGATTATTAGAACCTCTCCTTTATCCCTGCTTGAGGGTGTTACAGTGCTCGCGATTTAATTCGTTTCAACAAAGTTCTGTTTGGGTCCTATTCTAACAAAATTTTTGGCAACCACAAACAGTCTTTTCTGTGCATTTTATGGAAATAATCTATTGCAAATATTTATCTTAAGAGTTGTTACACATTGACCCTGTATTCACATAGTAAGTATAAGCTGAAAACTTCAGAAATTAAGACTTTGCAATCTAAATAAGCTTGTATGTCATTGAATTTTCGTTTCACGAAATTAGTACATGGAGTACTTACCACCCACCAATGCAGTATGGATCGGCGCCTTCCAAAGGTTTTCAAATGATAACACAATTGAGAAAAGCATGTTTAGGTATTCATCTCTGTCTATGAGCTTTAGTTTTCTTTTTTTCTTCAGAGAGAGAGAGAATAGAAATTAATAAATCAATTGTGTGGCTTTTGTATACCTTACTTTTAAAAATTATATTTTTAAAACAAATAAAATGGAAAATTTGCATAAATTTAACAAATACGTTAAATAATACGATAAATATCTTTGTTTTTGACTGCATATTTAGTTTGTTTTTTTAAAGTAACGAACTATGTTTTCAGATGCAGCTATATCCGAATAAAATATCTAGGATCTATAAAGAAAAACACAGCTTTCTGACAAGGCTGATATATTTTAACAACAAAAAGAATGTAAAGTCATAGATCTCATAATAAGCCATCTTTGGATATCGGAATATAAAAATTATTGTTCTATCCTATGGGAACACTTCAAGGGAAAAACAGAACATTAGTGTTTCTTTCGGAGGAAATATTCTGGTGGTATTTTAAATCTTCAGCGCGGGTAATTAGGAGGTGACCAGTGTTTCTTTCAGAGAGATGATCGGGGTATTTACCCTCCAGAGTGAATCAATCATCCCCCTCCAATTAAAAACAACAAATATTGTAATATTAATGACTCATTCATTGCCTAGAATTACAGCCTGTGTAACAGAAACAATGGAAATTTACTACTGCAAAATTTCAGTCTACAGTATGACACCCGCAATAAGAAAAAATTTCATTTGTCATACCTTTTTTTTTTTTTGAAACTGGGACATTTTTCAGAGGTAGCTAGAAATTCTGCAGAAAATCAAATCCCGTTTGCGGGATCATAAATGGACGTAATGATTTTTCGAAAGAACGGGACTTTCTAAAATCAGGAAAACCAGTTTTTTCTTGTCTCTTTATTTATATACGTACGTGGTACTCACAATTCGTATATCGTAGTATTTTGTAGTCAATTTCAATAAGACCTCATTCATTTTTGTGACAATTAGAACTAAAGCTGTATTATTTTAACATGTAAATATTTCTTTACCGTTTTTACATAATACCACAGAGTTCTGTGATAATACTAATGGAAAATAAATTCGTCAACCAATTTAGTGTGAACATGATCCGCTACTTCTCGAATTCCTCTCTATATCCGCTATCTCTTCCAGTACTTAATTTCTCGTTTGCTGAAGAGGCTATAACGCCTCCTGTTGCTACCAGCCGTGGTGTGTAGCTCCTACAAGAGTTTGTTCTCTCTCCGCTTTCATCCCTTCTAAAGAATTAAAATATCCCCCAGGAAAAAGTCCCGGAAGAAACACTGGAAATGATTGACTCACTCTGGAGGAAATACCCCGGGCACCCCTCTGAAACAACCACTGCCGAAGCATAGTTATTTTAATACTGTTTATCCTCGTTATTTATGAGTCTATCTATGTTGTTTATCCTCCGAACTAAACTATTCGTGCAATAGATTGTCAGTTCTTTCATTTGGAACTTCGGAACTTAACGTAAGTTTTATATCTTCTTCTGCTTCCACTAATCCCAAGCATCACCGCTAGAGCATACAATGGCGTAGAATTCTGCGTTGTTCTTTCACTTATAAACCCAATGACCTCTATCATAAAACTATACTGGACTGACTGCAGCCATAGAAAATTTCATGAACATATGAAGCCAGGGAGCGGAGAGCACACTTAATCTCGGTTGTCCACTTCCAGTCTAAGGCAATATGAACCAAATTTTCGGTTCTAAGTCAGTTTTTACGCTTAATAAAGCTGTGTGGCCTGTTTTTTAATTTGTCTTAATTTTGGCAAAAATATAAATATTATTTGAAGTATTTTCTATTCTATTCAGAGTACGACGCACTCTTACATGAATAACTCAGGAATTAAGGCGTAAATAGAAACTCGGGCCACACAGCGATAAGAAGCGTATGAAACTGAGTTAGAACTGAAAATTTGGTCCACATTGGATTAGACTGGAAGCGGAGAAACGAGTTTAAATATTTGCTCTGACGTATATCTTTCAACACTAAGTAGTCACTCCAGTATCGTTTACGTAGAGCTCGATGTTATAATCCAAGTTCTCTACAGCGAGTTGCCCTCCAGAGCCATCTAGTGGGATGACCAGCGCCACCTGGCCGACGAATTCAAAATTTCGTGCTACTGAAGAAAAATCCATTAGTTTGTGCGCAACAGGGAATGGGGAACCGTGATAAATCTAGATTATTATGATATCTATTGTAAAGTGTAACAGTTTCGGAAGTACAACATCTCCTTCTTCAGACTTCACTCTATACCTCTGTAGAGTGAAGTCTGAGGAAGGAGGTGCTTTGAATTTAAGTTTTATTTGTGGCCTTTAGGCATCTAAGGTTCAGGACGGGATAGGGGAAGGGAAAGGATTTGGAAAGGTCAGGGTCTGTTTTTACAGGTGTCATCCCGGCATTTGCCTGATGTGACTCAGGAAAAAATCCTGGAAAAACCTCAGTCAGGATGCTCGGCCGCTGAGATCGAACCTAGGAGCTCCCAAATGCTACGCCAACGCACTACCACTGAGCTACGGCGGCTCGGTAAGAAAGAGGTGGTATACTTCCGAAACTGTTACACTTTAGTTTCTTTTTGTTATTAAAGTATATCAGCCTTGTCAGAAAGCTGTTTCTTTTTTCTTTATTCGAGATGGATACAAGGCCGTATTGTTATAATATAAAGTAATCTGGGGATTTCCGAACACCCTATCTTAGAAGAAACATACGAAACATTGAGATGCGACTTGTGCACCTTATCATAAAGCTTGTCGGCTCGTCTTAGATTTAATATATGTTTTACTCTGCATATATGAATACTCTAGTAACTGAGGGCATTCGAATGAAACACTTAGAAGTGTCGGGATTCTCTATCTACATGGAGAATCCCGACACATTATTGAGACACTTCCGACACTAAATGAATACGCATGTAAACATTTGACTATGTACTCAGAAACACTCTACTAATTGTCATTGCGTGTGGAAATAGCTACTGGTAGCTTATCTTAAAACAGAAATAAAACATAAAAGAAGTCTTATCGTATCCTAGCTTTCCTCGCTACTTCTAAGAACAAACGTCAAACAAAAGCGCGAAAAAGCTCAAATCGAATCAACTCAAATTACGCTGTGATGATGATGTTTCCTGCAAAGTTTCAAAATGAACGCCAGAAGGAGCATATCCATTCCCTGGAATTTTATCAGGAAGTATTGGGTAAATCCCAGAGGTTTCAAATTTAATCGTTAATCCAAAGCTCCAAACATCTTACTTATATAATATCTGCTAAGCTCAGCTCCTTATTGATCGGAGCAAGTTTGACTTTCCTAAAAATTCTTTGATTTATTTTGCTCCGTTCGTCTTTCCTGCAACGTGTATCGGGTAAAGTCAAACGCTTTTGCAGCTGTAGCAAAAATAAAACAATCTTTTACCACATCAAAAGCTGCAGCCATATTTTCTTTGCTTAATTCTTTCAGACGTAGTTGTTCGGTTTGGAAAATAAAGAGAGATACCTGTGTAATTTACAAGAATAGCGTCAAATATATATATATATTTTGGAAAAGTATAAAAATAAATTATTTGTTAATGTGTCGGACAGGGATATACGCAGAGGTGGGTCCTGGGGGTCCGGACACCCCCAAATTCAGATCTTTTTTTGTGAAGTTAGCATCAATTTTGGCAAAATTATATGCATTTTACGTAAATTTCACACCAAGGCAGACCTCGAACACACACACACCCAATCACCTTCTGGGTACATGCCTGGTGTCGGAAGAATTCCAAAACTTCTACTGTTTGAAGTATATTATTTCCTGGAGTTTGCACCACTGACTAGAGGCTATGAAGATGAACTGTGCACACACATGGGCTTATAAGATCCATCAGTAGTTAGTCTGGGTTGCTGACAGCTTGTGGAAAATTATGTTTTATTTTCGTTAGCTGCGGCAATATATCTCAGTTGCTTCCATAACGTTTTAGAATCAAGGAATGTTTTATTGACATAGTGAGTAAAGTAAGCCTTATTTTCTTGTATAACATTTGTTTCAAAATTTCGTAGTTTCTTATACTTCTCCTAGGCACCTAGGGACTGGATTCTTCTAAATTTACGAAAATCCGATTCATGATAAGTTTTACATTGCTAGAAATCCACGAGCCTTTCTTCTAATTAATCTAAATTGAGGCGCGTGTTTGTTAAAATTTTTTGCAGAGTTTCGTTAGTGAGATAATCAACGCTTCTTTTGTCTAGAATTTGAATTTGACAGATTTTATTCCAATTGACATCTTTTGCATCTTTATTAAAATTGTAAAGATTAAAATCCTTAAAATCTCTGCAAGTTACGGTTAGCTTCTCGGATCTTGGCTTACAACACGTCAAAATTACATAAGTAAGGCAATGGTCGACATTAATTACTGAAGTTCCTATCCCGTGATTTTGTACACTTTGCTAAAAAAAAATTGGCGATACTGAACACCGTGCAGCTAGGCCACCCAACTGACACCTTCTTATCCTATAATTGTGTCTGGTAAAGTGTCTCTGCAGCGTAACGAAAATCAGCACACAACATGAGCACAGAATTTTTCCAGATATACATGAATTAGTACGGATGAAAGGAAAGAATAAAAGCGAGATGAAACAGTATACATACGATGATGCAGGACTAATTAAAACACACATAATGAAAAATTGAAACCGATGAATGTCTGTTAGACAGAGACAGGAAAATTGGAGGGAGAGAAGAAGAAGAAGAAGAAGAGAAACATATAAAAATATGGAATGCAAACGTAGTAAAAAATCAAAAGAACCTGACACTATAAAGAACAGTTCCCAGAAATCCAATAGCAAGGTAGAAGTGACTTTTGGATTTTATTCTTAAGGCAATTCGAATATCTACAGTACATATAGCAGTTCGGTTGGTTTAAAAGTCCATTAAGAGATTTTGGAATGGCGACCAAAGTTGGTGGTTAGATTAAATACTCATAATTTACAGTGGAACAGGAGAGTTCTGAGACACATCTAGGATGAGATCAAAAGGTTAACACACATGCTTTGTGTGCGTGTGTTCGGTCGCAAATTCGGTGGGGTTTATTGAACGTACTAGTTCGGAATACATTGTAACAAATCCAGTAGGCACCATAGGCCGTATCGTCCATTCAGATCACTAATGGAAATCGAACATAAAAATAAAATGAATGAATGATGATTTTAGTGCCAAATTTCTAACAGAAAGTACCAACAAGTCCAAACTGTATCAAAATGAAAAGTTGCAAATGTTCAAAATCAAACTTGGTATGTTCCTTATGGGTATAGCAAACCTTACATGTTCCACATTTTAAACGTGAATAAAACACATATAATAATATGTTTATAAATTATAGGATAGAAAGGAGTTTTGTGCCAAACTAATAATTAGTTTATCTGATCCGCTTATAGGAGCTACGCCCATCGAAAATTTTCAGCAAGTGCTTAGCTTTGCGCACTTAAACGTCGAACAGTATAACACCCTGTATCACATAAAACCGATTAGTTCACTTATTTAAGGTACAACAATGATGTTGGTCTCGTTCGAAAGAATAAATAACACACTACAACGTTTACTTCAGGGTGTTTCTCGGTATCTGTGAGAGTTTCATAGTTATTTGATAAAGCCAAACTACTTTTTTGAGAAAAAAACAGCCGCCATTTTAAAAATATGGCGACAGTATTTAAACACCATATCAACTTGAATTACTGAAACCAATCAAAGCACATACAAGCTGGCGAAACAACCAGTTCTCATTTCTTGTGCATCTTGACCATATTCTATCACGATATGCATTTAGTACATTAACACCTGGTGCAATGAGGATGTAATCCTTATAAATTCTCGAGCTTTAATATTTTTTGGAACTGAGAAGCGATACAAATTCTGCAAAACTCTACTACACTCACCAATTTGGCTTTACACCTCCCAAACTGAAACTCCAGGCAGAATTCCTCTGTAACATTGGTAACATTTATTATCTTAATGTTTAAATAAATATTATACTAAAAAAAATTCTAAATATTTCACGAAACTAATTATTGCACTGTATTGTGAAACATTTTCTAACTGTATGTATGAGTATTTTACTATACTTATATATAATATTGTTGCAACCTACTTTCCCATGTTTCTTACGGCGTGTTTCATCTGATTGTATGCTAGGTTGCTTGCTTAAAGAATGTCTTTTTGAATCCATAACACCTGTCTACCACTCAATACAAGCTGAAATCACAAAAAACAAAAAATAATATTGTTGAACTAGATGGTTTTCATGTCTTTGTGCATCACAATTAAAAATAATAATTTTACCTAGATGATAAGTGCGTCCTTTTGTAACTATTGAGGACATTGCCGGAAGAAGGGCACAGAGATCAAAAACGTGTTTTTGGTAAACAGCTGGTAAAGATGTTACCAAGAAGTTTTTGAAATAATATTTATGTTAATGACACCTGTATAAAGAGCATAGAATCAGGTTTGAAAACTGTTAACTAACCTGATAGAATTCAAAGTTTGCATGATGATATATTGAAAATTGTGTATGTATGTTATGTGCCCTTCTTCCGGCAATGAAAGATTTCATGGTGATTAGGTTGAAGAAAGAAAGCACAAACAATTCTCAGGACAGTATTTAATACAAAAGAACATTGAAAATGACAAGAACAATAGATTCGTTAAATTGCTTCAGCAAATATTTCTTCTAATATATACGTTCTCGAGAAAATGTAAAAAAAAAATAAAATAAAAAAATAAAAATAAATCTGCAAGAACTAGTATGTCGCAAACCAAGTTTCTGGGAGTCCCGTATACAGCCTAAACGGCTCGAGCTAGAAGAACGAAATTTGGTATGACGGTACATCATCATCAGTAGATTAAGAAAAAAGTACAAAACATTGAAAAAGTTGCCATCTTGGATCCAAAATGGGCGTCAAAATGAATTGTTCATAGAATACACAGCCTAAACAGCTGAAAAAAAAAACGAAATTTGGTATGATTGTACAATACATCGTTACCAGTACGTTACGAAAATATTATAAAATGTCTCCAAAGAAGCCATCTTGGATACAAGGCTGACCCCAAAATTTCATTTTCAACTCAGTTTGAGCTAGAGATATAAAATATGGCATAAAGGTGTATTATCAAGAGTAGTTTAGGAAAATACTACAATATTTTGAAAGCCACCACCTTGGATTCAAAATGGCCGCCAAAAACATTTTCAACGCCGTTTGATAGAAATATGAGATTCCGCATAAAGGTGTATTATAAAGTGTAGTTTAGGAAAATATGACTACAACATTTTGAAGAAGTCACCATCTTGGATTCAAAATGGCCGCCCAAAAACATTTTCAGCATCGTTCTAGCTATGGAACTAATTTCTTCCATTCACTTTCAATAGAAAATAATGTATTCTTCCCAGTGACGGGTTAACTCACTTGTTTTTATGTGTAGTCTGAGGAGACCAATATTTCTGTTACACTGTGTAAAAGATTGGCCTCTGACGGAAAACATGTGAAGAAGTTCTACATTAAACACATTACTGAACCATGAATAAAACTTGATCATTGTCGAGTTGAGGTTTTGTCCGCCAGCATGGTCCGAAAGCAAGACAACAGTTTTCACTTGCGGAAACTTTTCTACATATTTCTTTCTACCAAGATAACGAATAAAGATATTGGCTTGAAATTTGCAGGACACGTAGAAAAGAACATGGCGGATCGATTAAAGCGATTGCTGGAAAGGCACATAGGTGCCCGTCTTCCGGCAATGTCCTCAATTACAATTCTTAAAAGCTAGTTCCATATTGTACTTGACAAAACATCATTATTTACGAAAATAAACAGTTTGTGGCTCCCCGTTGGCATGATCGTAAACAAAATTTGACCTTACCTTTTACTTATAACAATACGTAATTACCAGGGATGTAATGGGGTATATACGCGGGGGTACATGCGGGTATCCCCACCTCAATATTTTTGGCATCACTGTATACCTTCCAAAATTTTATGAAATATGCAGGTAACTCACTTCATTACTTCAAATACTATTTGTAATCTATGCTTGAAGTGAATAATTTTGCGAATGGAGGACAAAACAGAAATTTTGAGCTTTTCTGTCTCGCGTATTTGAGCATGGTGTTCAAGATTTCCTTGTCAAAAAGAACAGAATAAGTTCATTTCTGGTGTTACGCAATTAAAATTTCTTTTAAGCCTTTGAACCTTACAGAGATTGCCAAATATGTTGCTTCAGGAGGCGTTCTTTGTTCAGTACCAATAGTGATTCATTTGTCGAACATGTGCTAACCAATCCTATCCTGATGGACTGTATGTAATTTGTGTTTACGAGGGAGGTAGTAAAAGGTAATTCAAACGTGTCCGTGGGTCCTAATTCTTGTCATACATGGATGTTACCTCCAACTTGCTAACTCTTTTCAAATTGCATTCTGAACAACATCCCAATTTCTCCAAGACTTGCTTTCCACAGTACAATGCAAGAAAGGCATAAGTCACAAAATAGCCCAAGAATTTTAGACAAAAATCGCCTTTACCTTCGATTAAATAGAGAAAAACTGAACATTGTATACTGAACAATATATTAAAACTCCCCATGCCTCCAATGCTTGATTTTCACAGCACAGTGTAACAAAGACACAAGCCACACAAAGTACCATAACATTTCTAAAGGGCTCACCATTTCTGCATTTTTAAACTAGGAAAGCTGTTTTAATATTCTTCCACCTTAATTCGTCTTACAATATGACCTGAGTGGTTGTAATTCATCATTTGTAATTTCAGAGTTTTGGGCGAGGCTTGGAGCCCGAGCCTTCCTTTCACACCAACTAACAGTTTCTGCAGCTTTGTAGTGTCTTCCGTTACATCTGTTATCTCATTAATGAGTGTAGTGGATCAACTTCCACTCTACGTATATCGTATGTATACACAGGTTTTATGTGTGTTTGTCAATTGATCGTGCTTGCTCACTATTTAGGACATATATTTAATTTCTTTTCGTATTTGTGTCCGTTGTAGTACTTCTGTGCGCGTTTATTCGTTTCCTTCTTATCGTTTTAAATTCTAGTGTGAGATTAATTTGTTTCACTGATTGGTCTTAGAATCTATTTTATTTTTCAATTATTTCGTAGTTTGGAATGCTTTAACTTTACGGTCACCATCCCGCTTCTGTCCCAGCTCTAGTTTTCTTGACCTTTAGTACATTATACCCTCACCATTTGTATTGCGATTCCCTATTACTCCCTCAGTTTCTTTATGATGTTCAGCTTCTATGAATTCTGTATTACCATTTGTGATTTACATCTCGTGCTTTTCTCCACTTACTTATCTTTTATCTCTTAGGTGTGATTATAGGTTTAGGCCTCTAAAACAAACAATTTTATGTTTGTCAGTGCCAGTTCTCTCTATTTTGCTTATGTATTTTGACATGCTGTTAACTATGTTGGTTTCTTTCTTGGATAAATGTTGAATATCTTCAATTATTTTGTATAAAAGCTTTTGTGTTAGGTATTGTTTTATGTTCATCGGTCTCTTGTATCCAATTAGAAATTGGACCTTGTGGCATCCCCACCTACCAGTTCTCTCTGTCATATTCTCTCTTGATTTCCTTCCAGAAATACTGAATTAGTTTGTTCTCATAATTTAAGTAGTATTCTACATGGAAAATCGGTACTTTATGTACTTGTACTTCTAAATACAAAAAAACAAAACCTTACTTATAAAACGATATTGTGAAATATCTCGTTTTTAGTACAACATGAACGCACTTGAAGCAGAAATCTTCACGGACCTGACTTCAGAACACTGCGCAAACTGCTATATAAACGGGAACTTGCACAGCACTATGAGTCAGCAATGAGGAAAGGGATATGAGGATGTAGGATACCAGACACTATCTCACCTTACACCCTTAATAAAACTCCAGAAACCTGACTTGAATATAAGTTCACCAAAGCACCAGCCAATTTCGAGGCGAACATCACAACTATTCTGCAGATATCGGAATTAAGTATCAACGAGGAGCTCACCAACCATTACAGACAATTAATACCAAAGTTGGAAGAAAAGTAGAAATTCACGTTGGATGAGTGGAAAGTTCGCTTTGATTTGGAGGCCACGAAGGAAGTGATCTAACGTGCCAAGGTTGCAGACAAAAGAAAAACGCCTATTCACGAGAAGAAAGAACACTCCAGAGGGTCAAGCAGACACCACCACTCGGACGTTTCAGGAAAACAGAGGAAAGAGGAAAAGAAGCACAACCAGAAGAAAATCCAAATGCATGAATCCCTCATAAATAACCTGCTAAAGAAGAATTTGACTACACACAAGATAGAAGTCCTAGAGTAGGGATTTCCGATCTGCCCCACATCCAATTCGGATATTTTGACCCTCACACACGGCGTGAAATATTTTAGGCTGCGCCTAAACAGGCATTGCCAGTGGGTATTACATGAGAAGAAAAAATATCGAAATACAATATGGTCAGATGGAACGAGACGATCCATTCATTGTTTAAGAGAGCATACTGCTCATCAAAAGGAAAAGATAATAGAACTCCTAAAAGAAGACAAAACCAAACTGACCCAAACAGAGATGTGCAATTAAGAAACTAAAATCAAGAAGAGACATTATCAAAGCCACGGACAAATCAAGGGGACTAGTCATCCTTAAAAAACGAGATTATGTTGTCATCAGAAAAAATTCTTGAACGATGGATCTAAAATCATGCCTAACTAATTTATTCAAAAATGTAGGGCTTCAGCCCACACTTGAGTCGAACCAAACTAGAGGACATTATAAAGCTATAGAGTCTATTAGTTAGTTTGGATGGAAGGCCCGAGCTCCAAGCCTCTCCCACAAATCTGAAATATACAGATGATGAATTACTACCTCTTAGGTCATATTGTAGGATGAATTAAGGTGGAAGAATATTTAAAAAATCCTAGTTTAAAAATGTCGAAATGGTGAGTCCTTTGTAAATGTTATGGTACATATTGTGTGAGTTGTGCATTTCTTCTACTGTACTGTGGAAAGCAAGCGTTGGAGGCGTGGAGGTTATTAGTATGTTCTTCAATATGGAGTACTATAGCTATGCACCAAATTTCAGCTTTACGATGTTTAATAGAAGATAAGGATGTGTTTTGTCTAAAGCTCCCTGAAAGAGCTTTGCCCATTTTACATAGGATGCTTATCTAAAACATGACCAATTAAAGATATTGAAAACGAAAGAGTAGGCTTGGTCCCGAATAATATGATATAATTTCTTTTCACCAAATATCGGCAAAGTATCTTTTTCGGTATTTGAAAATAACATTGAAGTATATGGGAGACGACAGTATTTTGCGATTTCTGGAGAAAGTGTAGGTGGTGATCTCAATTATCTTTTAATATGTTGTAGAGCTAGTTAAGCTTCGTCAGACTGGCCCATAATCGTTTCCGGAAAACATCGGCAACTTAGTGTTTTCAGCACTTATGCGCATGGAAGTCTATGGAAGGGGACATTTTGGCACGATTTCTAAACCAGGGACAAGATGTAAACTCAACTATTTTTTTATATGTAAAGTCAACTATTTGTAGAGCTAATTAGGCTTCAAGTCACTGTAAAAAATAAAACACTTTTTTTACACTTTTTTGAACACCTTTGAGCACTTTCTGGAAACGACTTTAGCTCACTTTCGAACACTTTTATAGTGTCCAAAAGTGAACTAAAGTGCTATGAAAGCGTCTCAAAGGTGTTCAAAAGTGCTTTAAGAGTGTACAAAAGTGTTCCTTTAATAGTGCTACAAAAGTGCTCAAAAGTACAACAAAAGTGCCTCAATTTTAATGTGCTCCTAAAGTGTGTTTTAGAAACTAGTTTCGACTACTTTCAGGACACTTTATTCACTTTCAAGCACTTTTGGAACAATTATATGCACTTTCTAGACACTTTCATACACAATATTTTGTGTGTTTTCTAGATATTACGTCAGCGCGTTTTTGGTCAATTTAGACCCCCTCCCCCTTAGTAAGTAACATTAAGTAGATATCCTATCCCTAATTCTAAGACGCCCAGCATAAATAAGAAAAGCTTAAACCCCCGCCCCCGAATGCTGACGTAATATTTGAACGACACCTGACATTAAAAAATGTACATGCTTCAAACACATATTTATAACTGTGGAACGTAGTATTAAAATTCGTTGTTTATTTCTTTTACTATAAATAACGAATTTTGATACTAAGCAGTACGATTAAATATCTGCAGCATGTACATTTTTTAATTGTTAGGAGTCGTTCAAATATTACGTCAGCATTCGGGGGTGATAGAGCACAAAGATTTACTTACTTTTGTTGGGCGTCTACGTATTAGGGATAGAGCATCTACTTAATGTTGCTTACTAAGGAAGGAAGGAGTCTAACTTGTCTAAAAATGCGCTGACGTAATATCTGAATGACACCTAATATATTTAGCTGTGACGCGTTTATCAATATTTGTTATATCCACTTTTTTCCTAAATAATTTGGCAAATGATAATAATAATAATGCTCTTTTTACCTATAGCTGAAAGGTTGCGAATTAAAACCTAATTTATCCCAACAAAATTACCTGTTTTTTGGTAAATTTTATAAAAGTGGATATAAGGGATTTTGATACAACACGCTTCAACTTTAACTTCAACCTGGAATGCAGATAGTAAATATATACTATAGGTATGGTTGACAAGAAATATATTGAAAAACACCACCACTTACCATATCATGCTGGGTACCTAAAAAAAATCCCTTTCGGTAGGCCTACAGGCTGAGGTAGATCTCGAAGTTTATATTTCTTTTTATTTTCAAAAATTCAAATCTTGTCTTATATGAGAGCTATCAAGGAACTATTTATTGATTTGTAGATTATTCATCAAGAGCTGTTCAACGATACCCCACAAGATATATATATATATACTCGCTTTGTTTCGCTTGGAGCGCTGCCCCCAGACCCCCGTAGGGGGTTCGCTCCCTACTTCAGTGCTTTTGAGAGTATGTGCTTCCTTTATCTTTACCAAAATCTCCCTGCAGCACTACACCACCATTTTATCCATCTGCACCCTCCCACGGGGGGATACGACCCTAAAGGGAATGTTTGCTCCATTTATTGTAACCTACTCTTTTGTCATACACCTTCAAAGAAAATTTCGTTTCTCTACCTTCAATGATTTGGAAATTGGGTTTTTGGGGCGGCCATTTTGGATCCAAGTTCACGACTATTTTAGTTTTCTTATATTGTCGTGACCTACTTGTGATGGTACAACTTCAAGTAAAATTTCATTTATCCAGTTCAAACGGTGTGCAAAATGGGATTCTGGGCGGCTATTTTGGATCCAAGATGGTGACTTTTCCCAAATGTTGTAATATTTCCCTAAACAACTCGTCATAATGCACCTTTATGCAAAATTTCGTACCTATAGCTGAAACGGTGTGGAAAATGGATGTTTAGGTCCACCAGTTTGGATCCAAGATGGCGTCTTTGGATACATCATGTTATATTTTAGTAACATACAAGTGATAATGTACAGTGTTACCAAATTTGATATTTCTAGCTGCAGCCGTTTAGGCTGTGCATTCTATACAACAATGGGTTCGGCGGCCATTTTGGATCCAAGATGGCGGCTTTTTCAACATTTCGTAATATTTTCTTGAACTACTAGTGACAATACACCTTTATGCCAAATTTCGTATCTCTAGCTCAAACGATATGGAAAATAGATTTCTTGCTTCCGCCATTTTGGATACAAGATGGCGTCCCTGAATTTATTAGGTAACATTTTCGTAATCAAACAGTGATGTTGTACCTTTATGCCAAATTTGATTTCAATAGTCCCAGCGGTTTAGGCTGTGTATTCTATACAACAATGGGTTCGGCGGCCATTTTGGATCCAAAATGGCCGCTAGCGTTTTTATATATATATACTTTCATATCGTACTGATCTCAATAGGTAGATTTTTCTTCGAAATCTACCTAAAACCGCGGTTCGGTGTATCTTTTGACCTGAAATTTTCTTGTCTGAGTTCTGTTCTGGGCTGGATACTTCCACTGAATTCTTTCCGTATTTTCTTGTCCCAGATAAACGTCGGGATGGTATTCTTAATTGAGGAATATGCGTACTAATTTTTAATTACCTTCCACGGTGGCGTGCTTTCTTCGAAGTTCGTCATGCATAGCCAGCTGGCTATAAATAAGACATGACAACACCCTTAAAAAATTAGCATTCAGATTAATAAAAATACAAAATACAACCCCAAATATAAGAAAAGAAATACAATTTTATTTTCGTTTAATATTGATAGTAAATAAACACGGTTGATTTAGTAAAAAAAATGTTCTTTCTGTATTTTAAAGCATGATGTTTCACGATTATTTTAAAAATGAGTTTAGAAAGTCAAGAGTCAAATAGCAAAAAAGAAAAAGAAATAACTACTTAACAGCCAGAAAAGATGTTCACATAAAACACTTTAAACTCATGTAAATAACAACCCCAACCCAAAGAGAACACGAATCGGACTATTGTTTTGTTTTTACTATACGTAGACCTGGTACACTTGCTCTATGTTACACGTTCTTGATCTTTGGTACCACAACGAAGGTCAAGGTGCAGCATCTTTAATTTCCTTCTTCGACACACTCTGGAACAACAGATAGTATGTATTTACTATAAAATAAAACACATTAATCACATGAATATAAAAGTGGTATCTTCTCTGAGGAAATTAACAAATTAAAAATCATGTATAGCAACCAAGCAGCCGATACTCAATAGATAGATCGTTAACTGTCTCAGCATTTGGAAGGTCTACGATACGAAACTGGCGCAGTTGCTGGCCATCCTAACCGGGCTTCTTTTAGGATTTCCCCCAAGTCGCATCAGGCAAATGCTGGGATAGTACCTTCAACACAGACCCTGGCCCGACGTCTTCCTGCATCCCCCCTTCCCTATCCGGATCTGAGTCTGAGATACTTGAAGGCCATAATAATAATAACAAACAGTAAGATACCAGGGTGAGTCATATATTCGTAGCGTTGGGTAGCCCCGCCCACTCGATGCCGGAAAACCATGTGCAACGTGTAGAACAGGTGAAGGTGGTGCTGGCAGAAAACATGTCACGTGTCTGTCTGATCACAGCGCTAACGGTGTGTGGGAGGAACTAGCTACGCGTTGAATACACAGTTGGCAGGACAATGGCTGAGGAGAAACTTGTGTCGTGTGCTTCTGCGCCATTACTGGAAAAAGGGGTTGAATACAGCAGCATCAGCCAAGGAAATTTGTGCCGTAGAAAGTGAAGGTACTGTCCACCCGTCCACAGCTAGAAAGTGGTTTCAACGTTTTCGGTCTGGTGACACCAGTCTCGATGACAAGTCCAAGAGTGGACGCCCTGTGACGACTGATATCGATGCCCTCCTAACGCTGTTGAAGGAAACCCAGGAACCAGTACCCGTCAGCTGGCAGATGAAGTCCAGACATCACACACCAGTGTCGTTCGTCATCTGCGTCAACTTGGGTTTCGCTCTAGGCAACCGAGAATGGTTCCCCATGATTTGACTCCCGCTCAAGCTCAACAACGTGTGACCCTGTGTGAAGAAAGAACTGCTTCGAAACCCAACTGACGACAGGTTTTGGCGGCAGATCATCACGAATGATGAAAAGTGGATCTTTCTTCGTTATCCTGACACCGGGAAACAATGCTTCGACCAGGTACCGAGGCGCAGCTAGTGGTTCGAAGAGGTCGGTTTGAAGAAAAAACAATGCTGTGTGTGTGGTGGAATTTCGAAGGTCCGGTGCACTGGGAGCTCGTTCCACATGGTCGTTCCGTAGATGAGACATTGTATGCTGAACAGCTGCAACAGGTATACGACATTGTGCGCCGTCGTTATCCAGCACTGGTGAACCGAAAGTGACTGCTCCTCCAATTTGACAACGCTCCATGCCACAGTTCAAGAAGAGTCCGCCAGAACATTGCGGACATTGATGGCGTGGACATTTTACCACACACACCCTATAGTTCCGACCTTGCGCCATCTGATTTTCATCTGTTTCGTTCCATGGCACTCTTCCTGCGGGGCAGACAATTCCATTCCGTGGATGATGTGACAACTGACATTACTGAGTTCTTTGCTTCAAAGCCTGCAGCCTGGTATTGTCAGGGGCTTGTGGAACGTTGGAGAAGGACAATACAGTGTGATGGGATGTACTTCGCCGAATAGACTTCTGTGGTACAGGGGGAGGTGGGTGCTACACATTATCCATGAAAACGCTACGAACATATGACTCACCCTGGTATATAGCAGCCGTAGTTCACTTCGTAGAGCGATACTTTGACATTCAGAATGTCCTGTGAACGATCTTAGCGACATCCCATTCTGACTGAGGTCTTGGCAGGGTTACTTGTGTCATACGATGTAAATGCTGGGATAGTACCTACTTATTACTCCCTGACGGACATCTTCCAACATCCTCTGTTCCACCCTTATAG
>JAGDQP010027769.1:0-24689 GCA_022664845.1 Lepisma saccharinum
ATTTTCTGGAAGACTTTCTTCACTCTTCTCTTCCCCGTATGTCTTCCCATTCCTCATTTATGCTCAAGCCACCATTCCAGTTCATCGCTTTATCTCCTGTTTCCCTAATTCTCCTCGTTTCTTTCCACTTCCTAACCGACGTCCTTTCCTCTTGTTCCAGTATCTCTGCCCGTTTCCAGTCTATGTCATGAGCCTCTTCCTGTACATGTTTGTAAATACCATTTCTGTCTCTTTTCAATCTGGCGTTATCCTTGTGTTGTTTAAGCCTTTCCTTTAACTTCTTTTTCATCTCTCCTCTGCCTCACAGTTCATACACGGAACACTATATACCACTCCTCTTTGTTCTTCTTCCTTTAGAGCACCTTTCTTCTTGTTTCTCATTAAGTCCAAGACCCTCTTCCCTTCTTTCCTATGTGTGTTCACTCCTGCCTTTTCTAACAGCCATCTGATTTTCACGGTAATTTTTCCTCCACTTTCTACCCAAACCACTTTTTCTTGTCACTTTCTTTTCTTCTCTCTTCTCCTTTTTGTGTCAATCTTCTGATTATTCTTCTGTCATCCTCACTATAACAATTCTCCTTTAATTTTCCCAAAAACCTTTCCACATCTCTCTTCTTTTGATCTTCTTCCGTGTTAATCTTCTCTATTCTTTTCTCCATGTTCCTTACGAAATTTTCTTTAGTCCTTTCATCAACGTCACTCCTCATGTGGCAAAACAAAACTCCTGCTGCACATTTCGTGAGACGTGATTGGCGGATGACGTAGTAAGGATCTCTGGACCTTCTGGTATGTTTTATGAACTGTTAGTGTGGATTAATGTGTCGTCTGAGGAAGATGTTTTTAGAACATTGAAACCGTTACGCTGGCTGTGTGTTTTTAAAATAAAGTTAAGTGCGATAGCCTTGTCAGCTTGTTTTAATTAAATTAAGCATGGATACAAGGCCTCAATATAAAGATATCTACACATTATTTAGCAGATCATTTTGACTAGTATTCTTTCTTATTATTCTACAAAAACTATATAAACAGCTTTTAGCATCGATATACTACAATACAAGATACTTACTGAAAGTAAAGAATTATCATTATTCTATCCTGTCTTCTCGACGAACATTTACATTTTTTGTTTCGTTCTTTCCAAACATTTCCACTTGGAATGTTTCCAACCTCGAATCAAAATACCAGGAAATTCCATAATCCTGGCTTGAAGGCCTCCAAAGGACAAATGCTCAACGATATACATTGTCCTAATACGAATAAGTACATCAAATTCATAAATACTTCTTCCCAGAGCAAGCAAGTCTTGATTTAAGAAATTCGAACGTTTGGCCACTATACCATATAGTATGATGTAACACGCTTACATTGATCACGGTGGTGTAGCGTTCCATGTGAGATACAACAAGATTATATTTTAAAGAATATACGGGATTGAACCATTAAAGATTGACCCTTCACAATACTGTAATTTCGAAGAAGAGCGGAATTACTTCTCAATATAATTGCTTGTTCTGGGGACGACGATTAATTATACCTCCATCATTAATGTTACACATTCTCTAAATTCTTCACAAACAACATTTAGGTGTTGAGAGAAATATAGCTAAATTGCGACATTTATATTGATGACCAGGGATAGAAGAAGTCCGCACATACATACAAAATTGTACGCAATGTCAGGAGACTAGTAGTTCGGTACCGAAGAATCGTTTGAATCGTTGCGGAAAACGAATAAAACTTTGAAAGAATATGCATTAACTAACTAACTCTATGGCTTACGGACCTCGCAAGTTGATCGCCGCAGTAATAAACGTTAGCCATTGAATTCTATACTGAGCAACATCAAGCCAGTTTTCATCACAAACACCTACTTCTTGAAAATATCTTCTAATATTGTTCTCCTAACGACGCTTCGGTCTTCCCAATGGTCTCCTTCCATCCGGCTTTCCAACCGGGATAGAATATAATCGTTTCCCCCCATCCGAGCCTGCCCACCTTAGTCGTTACGATTTCATTATTTTAACATCATCTGGTGAATCGTACAATCCGTGGAGTTTTTCATTATGCAGTCTCCTCAATTTTCCAGTCATCTCTTTCCGTTTCGGCCCGTATATCTTTCTCAAACCCTTATTTTCAAACACATGTAATTTATGTTCATCTGCTAGGGTCGTACTCCAACTTTTGCAACCGTAAAATATTACCGGTATAATAACGGTTCTGTATTTTTTCAATTTCAATTTCCTTGATATTAATCGCGATGTTAGAAGTTAGGATACATATTGACTTTTTTTTAATTCGCCGCTAAGAAGTTTCTTTAGTCATAAATGATTATTCTAAATGGGTGCAAATCATGATGATTCACAGTATTAGTGCATCAGAGGCGATTGGACACTTGGAGAATATGCTTAATTTTGTTATGTATCCGGATATCGTAGTCTCTGATAATGGTCCTCCCTTTTCCAGCTGGGAATTTCAAAATTGGTACAAGGAAAAGGAATACGGTTGATCCACTCCTCACCGTATCATCCACAAAGGGTTAGCGAAAATGTCAGTTCAGGACATCAAGAGTTCGTTAAAACGTTTATTACAAGAGAAAAGCACACATAATTGGATGCAAGTAATAAAAGAAATAAGATTTGCTAAAACTCCTTTATTAAATGGAAAATCTCCTGCTGAATTAATTTATAATTATGAACCTAGTACCAATTTTAATAAGATATATAGGCTAATTAGGACCAATGCCAAAGTTATTGATGTTGATAAATCTAAACTGATTTTACCGAATCACAAACCCAATTTTTTTCAAAGGATTGGTTCAGAAACATATCGGAAGTCGTATTGTGGAAGCACTTATTAACGGGGAAAGCAAACGGGTACACGTTCATCAACTGGGTAAAACCATACAAGAATTTCCAAACACAAGACTAAACAAATGCAGATTTCGAACAGAAACAGAGCCTGAAATGTGGTGGGCATGGAACTTGCCAACTGTCCAAGATGAACCGGAACAACCGATGGGTCATAGAGAAAGAAGATCCATGAGAACTCACAGACCTCCCCGAAGACTTCCTTGAGAGGCATATTAAACACTAAGGATTGACCGTATTCATCTGGTTACGCACATTTAGCTAATTTTCAACTACATCACGATATTAAGAACCGATATTTCATTTTTGTTACATGGGAAATAAAGGTGCTGGATGTTTGGTATGGAAATGATGCTTCAATGACAGATGAACGTTTGGTTTGCATAGAATTGTATTTTTATTTCTGCACTTATTATTGCATTGTAATCAATTTTATGAATTTGTATGCACTTAAGAGAAACCTAGATTATTGTTAGGTTATCACCAGTTAACAAGAATGGATTTAATTGTATTTGTAGGTTAGGAGAGTTGTTAGGAAAATATGTTTTGTAATTAGAAAGGGGAGTGAACTGATGTGAATGAACGGTGGTAGTCTGTTCATTTAGTATGTCAATGGCTTTGTTACTTCAATGCTATGGTCAAAATAGTGGATTTACAAAACATTACAAAGTGGTATTCTTTTATGCAATATGTAAGAAAAGAATGAAATGATTTATCGTGTATTAGACTGTTTCATTGATTAGTAACAAGTCATGTATCTGGAAAGGATTTAGAAGTCTTTTCTGCGATGTTCGCATTTGAACAGTTGTCGAATCATATATTAATAAAGATAGAGAACTCACGACCTGGAACCAATGCATCTGTTATTTATATACTTGGCACATATAACTTAGGATAGTAAATATGTAAACATTAAGTACTCAAAACCTTGTTCATATAAGTAATTGAAGAACTGAAATCCTTAAGGGAATTGAAGTTTTTCTTAATTCATTTTGAGTGATAAATAGCATAATATTACACTAGAGTCTCGTTTAACCGAATCTGATGGGACCATGGATGATTCGGTTAAACGAATTAGGTTAAACCGGAAACAGACATTATCAAACTGTAGTTTAATACTATACTACTATGTATGTTAAAAGAACAACTTCTATATCAAATAAACAAATCATTTTTTCAAACATTTATAATGTAATACTGTAATACTATAATCTAATGTTGCATAATATAATTATTGAGTTGCATTTTATTGAACATTCCAAGGAATTTTGAAATAATTAAGAGTATAAATCAAATGGAGTATCTGCAAACGGCATTCGGTTAGTTGAGATTCGGTTAATCATGACTCTAGTGTAATAGCAAAATGGACTCTCTATTATTTCCTGAATTTAGAAATTAACAACCAAGTTTCAATCGAATGTCGGACTAACATTCGCTAAGACATTGCAAGATCTAATAAATGAAGGTTTACCTTGCGACTGCTGTTCCGAAGATTGGCGCTTCTCCTGTGTTCTGTCTGTTGTTTGTAATGAGAAAAACCCGCTGCTGTTGTTGTTGTTGCTTTTAGCTATCCTCTCAGTGTCATGAGCAACAAAAGTAGAGTTCTAGATCGGAAAAAAAAGAAAAATAAATATAATTACAGAGAGTAATCGTACGTAATATTACTAAATAGTTAGGTTTCTGCCAAACATTTTCCTCTTTCCTGTCGATTAGCAAATAGTATTGATTGGAATTGTATGTTCGTAAGGATGGATTATTATAATTTTGGGGAACTCTATGAACTAGGGAATTGCTTTTTTGGTACGGTGGTAATGAGAAGCAGAGAAGAGAAAATACAAAATATTGCATTAACTTGTGTGCAGGATGTGAATAGATATTCGAGGAATCTGATTTCTTAATAGAGATCAAGGTTTGGTAAGGTACTGTAGATTTGCTGGCAGAAATGAAGCAAATACAATTGTGAGAGTAAAAGTTAATGAATTACCGAACGTCTGAAGTCCGGATTCTGCATGAGACAGTTTCCCATACCGTAAGCAAGTTGACATATGAAAGGGTCATTTTGGTATTTATGACTGTTGCGAGAATAGAATATAGTGTTTGTGATGGAAAGTGAAGTATTGTAGCTAAGGACAAGGAAAACAAATTTAGAGAACAAGGCGTAGAATATTGAAGTTTTAGTCTCAATACCAGGTAGGTAGTATTTAATGGAAGAAAGTTATTTAGTATATATATATTAGTATATAGAGAGGTTACATCAATTATAATCATAACCATGGGGCATTCTCTGGAGTAAATGTGGGTGAAAATAAACACGAATAAGACGCGCATTTAACCGGGCAATGACAGTCTCTTTTACTGATGAAAAGTACCACAAACATTCGTTGAAATGTATGTAATTTACTCCTGCTTGTTGTGCAACCACGCATTTTTTAAAACCATTCGGGGAAGCAAACCTGTTTGAGATATCGACTTGTTGCAAACGTATTATTTTTACTTGCTCCAAGGTAGTCGCATTTACGCTTATTTGGACCCACCTTTACTTCAGAGAATTTCTCGAAGTCCCCTACTTCCTTTGGAAAATCCCTTGCGCACCCATTGCATAATTTTGGAATATGCATCTTTGGAGAGAGCAGGTTTGAAGTCTTTGAGGGTACCTTGACCCTGCAGTTCTACTGTTAATGGTATTGGAAATATCACGCTCTAAAGTTCATTTTCGCACGGTTAGCGGCAAACTACGCGTATATAGCGCCGAAACGAAGAATTTGTGCACCCTCGATGGTCTATAATTTTTGTCTTATTTTCATGAGACACGTTTGTTGGTATTATTTTGCAACACCCTGCGTATAAATGAGGTAGCACGCTCGGCTTCAGTGCGAGCGGTGCCGGCTTCATTCCCGGTGGGAGCTCAAAATGTCGGTATTGACCCAGCATTGTGAGGACAATTGGGGAGCTGATGTGAATAAAAGTCAGTGGGGATCACAGTTCAGAGCTTCTGCCCTCCTCTCCCAACACGTCTGGTCAGCGTGGGAGCAGTAGACTAACTCCTCCATCCAGGAGAGTCCTCATCCAGTAGTGGATTGAATATGGTTCTGAATTATTATAATATATATATATTGTGTCTCAAAAGTACCCAAAATCGCCACATATCACCAGTAACCAGTCTGGTCACCTTACAGCAAGACAGCACGGAATCCTCAAACTTGATTTTGTTAAATAGAAAAATAAACCTAGTGGTATATCGTAGAAAGGCTCCTGAGACACTCAATAGATCGCATATCAAATTTTAGTTCTATACCTGCACGTAAGCCACTAAGGGAGCCACATGAAATTCTGGATAAACCCCTAAACATATTTTATGGCATTACGTGAAAATAATTATAGGTACAATCGTAATTAGTACTATCTTATGTGTTTTGAGCTCAAAGAAGATCATAAGGATGTCAATGGTGCAGCAATATAGCATGAAGTGTGTACCTCAGTGACTATCAATAAACCATTACGAATGCCGTGAGAGGCCCATGGAAGAAAATCGTTATCATCAGAATAATAATTTGAGTGAAGATTGAAGATAAGCTATGTCTGCAAAAAAAAAGAATTTGTTGTATGCAAACGACTAGTAATTAAAGAATGTATTTTATTCGGATAATTCGAATGACGTATTATTTATATTCAAATACGTCTTGAGTCTTATCCAAATTGATTCTGTCTCATAGACACAATTTATTATTCATGCTCCTATAATTATTTACCAGCTTCATTGTTTGCACAGTACACGAGTGAGTTCTTCATAGTCTAACATTTAATAGCACAATGATCAGAATCATTTTTAAAGTTATATTCTTTATCTCAGTCCTTTGTTATTAATCATACATAGGGGGCAGCATTTAACATTACCCACTTTGAATTGGCAACACTGCTTGTGTGTGTGTTGATGGAGGCGTCGCTGACAGTGATAATTGGGCTGCATGCAACCTTCGATTCAGTGAATGCTTGAACATTGGTCCGTGCAGCAGCGCATATCTTGTGTGGACAATTCGTGTTAAGCAAGTCGGTCGTATCTGTGCGGTGAGAGTTTCGTGGTGATGATCTGCAATGCATATGACAAATGCCAGGGGCTGCACCTTCAAGAAAAGGTCAGTGGATGCGTCAGTGGCGTGAGACAGGATCCGTATAGGATCAAGCCCGTACTTATCGAAACACGTTCGGTCACCTGAAAATGTCAAGGGTGTGGGAAGTCTTGGAGAGAAGTTCACGTCGATCAGTGAGGCAGCATTTCCAACTCTTGAATTTGTTGGGCAGAACTGTGCGACGTATTTTACACCATGATTTGCATTTTCACCCCTATGTACTGCAAATCGTTCAGGAATAAACTGCTGCGCAAAAATCGTTGCTCGCACGTTGTTGCCAACAGATGGTGCAGCCATATCACAGACACAATGAGTACAAGTGTTACCTCATCATGAATGATGAAGCAATTCTTTGACTATTATGGAAGACGCCCCCCAGACGTTATATTCAAGACGTACGGCCTGTTTTTTTTTTATTTCAAAACACTGATTTACTTAACCGTATTCAGTTGTATTTGTTGATGTGCACAATAAATGTGTTATCCTACCTTCAAAATGAGTAACGTTAAATGCCGCACTCTCTAGTTCCAGATACAGCAATTTACACAGTAATACCACAAAATGTACTAACGAAACATAAATCTAATATGTGTGAAATACAATACAAATCTAATAATATTAAAACTCAACTATCCTTAACATACCAGCGGAAGGAGTTCTAGAAGAGAATTCTATCAATGTTATGTTGAACGTCACTGAATATTTCAATTATTGGGATTTAGGGTTTAGGGTTTAGGGTTTCGGGATACATGGCTCAGGCCGAGATAAGGTAGGAGAAAGGTTGGAGAAAAGTGTTGGCCAGGTACCATCCTGGGATTTGTCTGCTGTGACTCAGGAAAAACCTGTCAGGTTGATCAGCTGCTGGTATCTAAGGCGGAACCTCCCGCATGTGAAACAAACACTTTCCAACGGAGTAGTAGTAAAATTAACTATTTTGTAAAGACACATGTTTTGCACGAAAGTAACAACGTTTTCAAATATCTTACAAGATAAAAAATTCTTAAGTAAATTTATACTGATGAAACACAAAAACTCTTACACAATGTCCTAATCCCTTTAGGAAAGCAATAAAGAACACTCTAAAAGTAACTTTCTTCGTTATTATCTTTTTTCTAAGTGGTAAAAAAGTTCGTTAAGGTAATTGAGGTTAGAGCTCTTTTTGTCTTCCCCTATCTTTCCCAGAAAAAAGGGCGTTGGTGGATGTAGGTTAGGAGTAAGACGGCATCCAAGAAAGAAGAGAAGAAGAGATTGGAAATACACGTAAGAGATGTAAAGACTGCCGAACGAGTGAGTCTTAAGAAGAACTGAGAACTAACCACTGTAATGGAGTCCATAGTGAAGAGGGAGATGGGCTTCAGCAGGGGGCCACCACAGGAGTAGAACGTAGCACAAAAGAACTCTGAAAAGGAAAACTGGTAGGAAAGGAAGATTGGGGAAGAGAGAAAGAAAGGGAAGAGACAGCCAGCAGACAACGATGGGGTGTGAGGCTGAGAATAGAGTCAAGCAGTGTAACGAAAAGCCACACACATATCGAGGGGGAAAATCTCTGCACTGATAAAGAAGTCAATGGAATGGAAAGCTGAGGGGAAATGATTACAATCGGGGAACGCGCTGTTAACAAATGATTATCTACGATATTTGGTAATGGATTCTTAATTTCAATAACGTATCTATATTTTGTCTAGGGAAGCCTTTTTCAACCTTTTTTATCCTGTGACCCCCTTTTATAACATTTTCTAGACGCGACCCGCATAAATAATCTTGTTTATAATAAACGTTTCCGTGTCACTTTGCACGAAATAACCCTCCAATAGCCCACACACACGTACATACATTAAAAAGACATGTTATTTATTATAGGGATGAGCAGAACTGTCATTATTGATGGGGCGGAATTTGGAAATTAACTGTCACTCTAAGGTGCAACCTGTTACCAAAAGTTGGAACTGCAGCGAAGATTGGAGTTCTGGGAAGCCGCTAGAGATGGGAAGTTCAGTTCGTTTGAGACACAAGTCAGTGGGAACAAGTTTGTTAAAAGAATGAGTTTAAATGAACTAGTTTGTTTAGTTCATTTAGTTCGCTAACTAAAATAATCTCCCTAGAGCAGTACAACGACTGTAGTTATAAAATAAACAGTAAGCAAAATAAAACAGCTTTTTAAAAAAATCATTACTATTTATCTATGAGGTACTAGTTAAATTTATTTATTTTTCACCTCTCCTAGTGACCTCCTACAGTCATCCCGCGACCCTTCCGGTTGAGGAATCCTGATCTAGGCTAACTGTCACACACACACATTCCTTCCACAAATAAGAAAGAAAAGGGAGGATGAGATCCAAAACTATGTCATTATGAAAGTATAAATAAAGATACATATTGGGAGGCACGGTGGATCAATGGTAGAGCTCTCACTTCTGGTGCTTGTGGTCGTCGGTTCGATACCTGTTCGCGCCATATGGGCTATGTGGAGGATAAACTTCGTGTGCGTGGATTATATCGGGGTTCTTCCGTTTCCTCCCACTTTCTTCATTCCACCAATCATCTCATCATCATCCATCCACCCTGAGCCAGAGTTGCCTAAAGGCATTAAAAATTAAATTCAAAGATACATATTATAAAATATAAAGTAAACAATGAAAGATAAAGCAGAACAAGTTACTTGTATGAAAAGGTAGCAGTGTAGAGAATGTGGAAACAGTATTTCACAAATTATTATTCCAATAGTGGTTTGAGTCTTTACAAGACATCCTGAAAGATCTTAACACCTTATATGTTGGCTTTTCAAAACCGTATTTCACATATACTGTACTTTCTGAAGAATTTCCACGTCAGTAGGCACTGAGGACAGTAAAAATGCTCTTTAACAGATTTCGGGATATAAATACTCCCAGATCTTTCTCTTTTGATGATTGTAGTCCTGGACTTAACATTTGATAGAATCTCGAAAAAATAAGCCAAAATGTAAATTGGAAATAGAAACTACCCAGTAGAAACTGAATTTACAATAAATGTAAATCAAATTGAAACTGCAAAATTTAACCTGAATCGTAAAGTAGTCGTAAATAGAATAATATTGTACACGTATAATACTTGCTGTTGTTCTTCCCGGTAACGGCGTCCTGGATTCACAGGAGATCTTAGTGTAAGTTAGAACTTAAAGTAGTTAGGCATAGAATTAAATTTGATAATTTTAAAGTTGAAATGGAGGCAACTTCCGATTTTTCCTGAACTTCCGTTTGGTACAGATACCATAAATATTAAAGAGTAAAAAGTATGTTACTGGACCGGGGATCGAACCCGGGATCTTTGGGTTACCGTCCCAATGCGCTACCACTGCGCCACCCAGGAAAGTCCAATGAGACTCAGGGAAGTCCAAGCACAAGTAGGAGCACATACTTTTCACTCTTTAATATTAATGGGAAATTCTAGTTTTTATAGAGCTGTCACAGATAAGTATCACACAAATATGGAATTATTGGATCATGAGATCGGCTTGCATCTGTGTGGCAGTGACATATGTTTGAATATGGCACTGTCTGAAGAACACATATGGCATATTATAATTTACGAGTTCCATCAAGGCCATTCAGCAATTATAGCGGCACAAAATATCAATGATTGGACAGCGACATTCTGTGGGATGTTGATGAGGGCAATCCACGTCAAACGGCTGAAACGTTCGCCATTCGACTCATTCAATCGTTCATCGCCATCTTCATTATCTTGATTGTGTCCAAACTGGAAAAATGATTTCACACCACAGCAGAAACAGCAACGTGTGGACATTTGCAGATCCCAATTTGCCCGTTACAGAAGGGATCAACTTTTGACAGAATGGTGGAAGAAAAAGAAAAATGGATCCTTTTGCATAACATTAAACGTAAACATTAGTGGGTGTCTAAAGGTGGTGTGCTGAGAGCAGTGGCTAAACAAAAACTCAACACACATAAAGTGATGTGCGCTTGGTTGAATATGGGCCATATCATCCATTTTGAAATGATGTCACCGAATTAGACATTCACAGTGGAGGTCTACTATCAGCAGTTGGGAGGGCTACGGACTGTATTTGCTGGACAAACGTTCTGTGCTGACCCATGGAAAAAAACACTTGCCCACATACGGCAAGGATGACATGTGGGAAATTACAGGAATTTCTATGGTATGATCCTTATTCACAGACCATTACGACTACAGATATTAATCTGTTTCGCAGTTTCCAAAACGATCTAGACGAGAAAACCATGCAAAGCGTGGAGGATTGTGAGAAAAAGCAACGTTCAAGCCTGTTTCGTCCTCCTAGTGTCGATTCCACATAAGTAAACTTCGCCTCTGGAAGCTAAAATTGTTCCACTATAGGCAGATCGGCGGCTTCCTCTTGAATATTTAGGTATTCACATAGTTGATTCTTTAAAATGTTATGAATTGTTTGATTTCCATTTCAGCTTCTCATCTGAACTTTCGTAAAGTAGCCATAATAGAATCTAAAATCTGGCCAGTAATTCTGTAAGCAAAACAAAATATTCTTACAAGGCAGCATTAATGGGAAATATCGAAGGAAGATGAGAAAAGCGGGACGACAAAGAGACTAAAGTTGATGAAAAGTGAATAGAGAATTTGGTCGCTAAATTTATTGAAAATCGAACTCAGGTCTCCTTCTTTTCGGCTGATTACTCTACCGTTAAACTATTAAATTACCAGTGACATGAACTAATTCTGTGCATATAGAGTTCTTCTCAAACGTTCCAACCAGCTGTTTGCTTGTGCTATCAAGATTAAAGGCAATAAATTACATGTTGATATTTCTATTCAAGAAAAATTGTTTCTGTGAGTTGTGCAGTAATAATACAATTAGTGTTGCGGCAGACACTTTGAATCAACTATCGCTTTCCGTAAAACGTAAATTATGATGAAGAGTTATGAGAAAGATAGGGGAAGAAATACTGAACATTTTTACCATTCTTCGCAGCGTAGAAACCTGGACTATGGGGATGTAGTTTACTCTGACCTTAGGAATGAGCTAGCCAGACGACTGCAACAGTCCAAAATGCTTGCGTTCGTTTTATCTTTGGCCTAAGATACTTTGATTATCTTTCGCCTTACTTTAATAAATTAGGATAACTCCGTTTACTTGAACGTAGTAAGTCCCACAAACTTATGCTCCTATACAAAGTGCTAAAAAACAATGATCCTGTCTATCTTTTCTCACATTTCCAGCGATTATGCGATTTTCATAAATTTAACAAAAGATCTTGCAAAACTACTCTTCTTTCGGTTCCGCGGCATAAATCAAACTTTTCACTAGATCTTTCACAGTCTCTTCTTGTAATTTTTGGAACAGTCTTCCCCACTCGATCAGTAACACTGACAATGTACCGGAAGAGAGTTAAGAAACTGTTGTAATAATTAAATGTCTCACCAGGCAATGAATCAAGCAAAGTTTGCTTCGTGTTTTTATATACATCATTTAAACTACATTTGTTTCTTCTATTATCATTATTTTTATAACAATCGGAAAACTGTTGAGAAACTTTAATAATTAGATGCCCCACCAGGCAATGAATTGAGTAAGGTTTACTTCAGGATTTTATATACATCACTAGAACTACGTCTTTTTTCTCCTATTATTATTTTTATTACAATGATATTCTAAAGCAGAGGACTGTGATATATATAGATGATATATATAGGTGTGTGTGTGCGTAAGTGTGTGTGTCTGTGTGTGCGTATTTTTGTATTGTAGTTGTGATGTATTAGGTTTATTATTTCTGATATGTGTTGTTATTATATTATTTATAATAAAACAAAAAGAGCGTGTGCTATGTATATTTATGGTTGAGTGGAAGAAAAGGTTTTGTGACCTTATCTCCACCATAATAAATAAGACGAAATAAATAAATAGAAACAGTTTTTATTATCATTCCTTTTTATTCTTTACTGTATTGTCTGAATACTAATTTTTACATGGGAGTAAGTGAACAAATAAAAATATAATTATTCATTTACTTGAAGATTGTTTTAAGTTCATATCTCAAATAGTCTCTTTTCTCTATATGCTTAAAAACTAGTATTGTTTACCTACATATTGTATATAATCCTATTTTTTATTAATACTCCTAGTCGATGTTGAACATAATCTGAATCACATAGTCGGAGGTTTAAAAAAATAGCACTATCCTGCGTTTTATCTGTGTTGATTTAAAGTGTGAATGTTCCATGTATTCCGTGATCCATTGTATGTCTGCTATATAGTAATGCCTCATATAGCATCTCAGAAGAAATCCGGAATTAGTACCCTTCTACGCATGGCCATTTGTAAAGATGAAAAATAGTCTTGACGTTACAGAATCTTTTGGAAGTTTAAAATTCAGTGATAAAGAATATACTATGATAGAACACCTCTTCATGGTGCTTCCAAAAACAATCCGGGAAATCTTGTGAAGAACCACCACAAACGTTTTTTAAAGCATGTTGATCAAAATCCACGTCGCTGTTACTCATAGTGCTAATACGCCTACTCGGTATGTGACCCACTTACTTCAACAGTAAGAATGGTTGCCTGTAGCGGAGGAGTAATGCGACTATTCGCTAGTACGCCATCACTTATTTAGAATTTTAAGAATACCTGCCGTTTTCGAGTTTTCTTTTTAGTGGACCCCCCCCAAAAAAAAAAAAAACAGTTCTATTAATTTCAGTTTGTCCATCTGTTCTGTTTATCCGTCTTTTTTCCAGGTTATATTCAACATAGTCTCCTGTAACTGACAAGTCCTCTACCTCCAGGAAAACATGTGGAGAGAGAAATGATTTAAGATCTCAATTCAAATTCGTCGGGCTTTTTTTTAAATCTAGTGACTGAAATTGGTAGATCCTTTTAATTTCGTTAGCTTTCTTCATTTAAGGACTTCGCGCTATTTTCACTATGAGGATTTCAGTACGTTGTCATTGTATCCACTCTAAGTAAACGTTTAGCTTGAACTCTTATTAACATCCTAAATGAGCTGGTGAGCTTCTAAGGACAGGACGGGACCCCGGCGGGAATTGAACCAGTTACTACGTGCATAGGAAGAGAGTGCGCTATACCATCAACCATCCCGGGGATAACTTATTCATATTTTTGTTAAATACATAATGTATGTATATAATATTAGTTTGCTGCAATTCATTGCCTCCTTATCTATCGGCTACGTATTTGCAATAAATAAATAAAACATTAGTTTTTGAAAATAATACGCAAAAAAATACAATTTTGAATGCATTTTCCTTAATATTTTAGAAGTTAAGATTAGAAAGTAAAGAATAATCATGTATATAAAAAAAATCAATGCTATTTTCAATAGAACTTCAGTATATACAGGGCTATTAAAAATTAGTGTCAAGGAAATTGCTATTCTATTCCTTAGGATGGGTTTTTCCACGATCACATTGCAATTTTATTCCTTAGGGCTCTGTGATTTTTCTACAGTCGCATATGTCTTTCTTGACATGGACACACTCTAGAAATCAGTAAGTTTTGGAAGTAATGTTTGTTGTGTTAAAATTTCTACGGTAGTTCACTTGGAACTTTTTGCGGAGAACGCTCAAATGTGCTATAAGAATAATATAAAATTGTACATTTTCCCACTTGTCCCCAATTTGAAATAGAGACTTTCTGACTTACAATCCGGAAACAATACATATGCAAGTAGAAGGGGAACATTTTATAGCTATTTCTGTGAAAAATATTATCTGTAACCTGCAATATTTTGTGTAAAAATGAAAAGATACAACACTAAATATTGACCAATAAGCCGTTAATTGTTAACTTACTTAGTTGCCACGATAATTCGTTCTTAATTTATTTTCTCTATCATAAATGTTAACGAATTAACCCATAATATCGATATATATAGTCTCTTTCATTGTTCACGACTTCTTGTCAAGGTTCCACTAGCTTCGCAAAGCCTAGATGGTAAAAATCATCAGGTCTTGACTCGAAGAATTAATCAAGTCACATTTTCGGCAACACATCGTCGTTGTTGAAGAAAACGCTTCGCAGATTTTGGAGAGCGACCAGAAAAGATTATTTACCTAAGGGCGCTAGATCAGGAGAATGCAATGGGTTCGATTGAGTTTTCCAATTAGCGATGTGAGAGAGAGGGAGTTGTTGTGTTGCCAAAGCAAGCCGTGTCGCCAGTCCTGCAATTTCAGCTGGATTGCCTTGGTAAGTCGGTGCCTTACCTGAATGCAAAGCTCTGTATTGATCGTGTTGTCTTCAAATATTTCATAGTGAATTACCCGACCCCACCAAATGCAGATCATTGTCTTGTGTGGATGTATGCCTTGGCTCGAGATGTTGCTTGCTTGTTAGAACTCAACCAATTTTTCCTCTGCTTCATGTTGACGTAAAGACGCCATTTCGCATCGCCGGAGACGATGTTGTACAGAAATCTAAATTCACGAAAGAGCAACATTTTTTTCTTTTGAATATGTTATAGGTTATCCATTTATACTAAAATAGGAAGATGATGTGCTGTCATTAGATTTTGTTCTTGGGCTTTACGATTTTAGTAGAGCAAGGAATGGTATATTTTTTATTGGAAACAAATGTTATACTAAAAGCATAGATGTAACTTTTTTCAGTATAATATATATCATACAACAATAACATATTCGCAGGGCATGATCCTTCATTCATACAATCGATGTGAATTTCCTGGGGAAAGTGAACAAATTGCTAAATTGAGAGGTTGAGCGTAATAATGACACAGTCCATTTTCTGAGAAACAGAAGTAATACGCAAAGTTACAAAGCTTCAAATTTCAGAAATTTTCTCCAACAAAAATAATGTTTCCCGATAGTCTTTACTTAAAACAAGCTCTAAAAACCTTTATCTTTGTAACTATGTATTATCTGATTGTAAGAAAATATGTTGGGTCACTGTAGTGCTCAATTCTTAACTTTCTCTTTCAACTTCGCACGAATTATCTACGTTTGCCAGGAATTAATTAAATTATTACATCATATAAAATCAGACTAAACTAACTCTACAGAAGTTACAGTTTATTTACTTTTTATTTTCTGACTTTTTCGGTTTACCTGGTTACTTTAAGTTAGTGTAATATTAACGAAACAACAGAAAATTGCAATTACAAAGCTACTGTAAAATGTTCCAATTTGTTGCGAACCGTAGACTTTCTTCTCAAAGGTGTAAGTTTCTAATTTGACATTTGAAGATATGTAGATTTTTAAAATACTTTGGTGTCAAGGATTCTTTATTTTTAATACAATTTTAACATAAAGTTAATAGCCAATGTTTATGCATAATGCAAAATGAAGATTATTATTAATTTTGTTTTATATTAACCAATCCGATTTTCATGATTTAGCCCTCAAATGAAAGGAAACCATCTTATCTTAATTTTCACATGTCAAAAGTTACACCTCTGCAGCCATAGATTACTCCATTTTCTGGGTATCTTTGGGCATATCTAACAAGTAAACCTATCGATTATTTTTTTTTTATACCAAACTTGGTAGAGGAGTAGACTACATCAGGAAACCGCCAGAAAGCATGATTAAAAGTGCTTTCGTCCATAAAGAGGATGCTGTGTCCAAACGTTTGGTTTATAAGAATAAGCATTTATAGTGTGATCTAAGAAGGAAATCACACGTTTATTTATAAAATGTTTGAAATAATGGAAAACAAATACACATTAATGGATATTGGGTAAATGTTTTAGCGGGTATGTTCGTCATGGCCGTCACAGATAATTAGTATTAGAAACTACCTACATAGTACTCATTAATTGTGCATTGGATTTTCATGTCTCGCATTGTTTAAAAAATAGCAGAGCATTTCTGGACTTTTCATTCAACTGCGCATACTAATGTCACCCTTCATTATCTCTCTCAAAAATATATTTATGGCAAAACTGATTTCACCTACGTATTCTGGTAAAATTCTAACAAATACTAATACGTTACATGACCCACTGCCCATTTAAAAAATCGAGCAAGATTCAAGGTTGCGGCCGTGACAAACGTACTGCCTAAAAGATAGCGCATTTACCCAATATCCATTAATGTGTATTTGTTTTCCATTATTTCAAACATTTTATAAATAAACGTGTGTTTTCCTTCTTAGATCACTCTATAAATGCTTATTCTTATAAACCAAACGTTTGGACACAGCATCCGTCTTGATGGACGAAAGCACTTTTAATCATGCTTTCTGGTGGTTTCTTGATGTAATCTACTCCTCTAACAAGTTTGGTTAAAAAAGCGCTTTGAAGCATCAATAGGTTTACTTGTACCTGGTAAGTGGGATTTAAATTCTTGTATTTCCCACTTAGATTCAGAACTACTATAAACGTCATTATAAAATATGTAAAAGTGGTTTAAGAGATATAAATTTTAGCAGAATATGACACGTAACAAGCATAACAGTAAAAGTAAATTTTTAGTGTATTAGAGACACCAAACCTTATTCCTTTAACCTTGGTGACGAAGCATCCTCTCTCTCTCTGTCTGTCATGGATGAATTTCTGTGTATTTATGTTAGTTGTTTCCAAGAAGACTTAGAAAGTGTCTACAGTTGTCATTTGTGATTTAAAACGATCCGCCGAAAACGTAGCCTAGGGTAAGTTCTTCCTTCCTTTCCTTTCCCCGCTGTAAATTAAAGAACTGGTCATAACCAAACCTTGCTTCACTTGTCCTCTCACTGTCAGTGGATAAATATCGCCGTCAGAGGACGATAAGCGGAATTAGGTATTTGAATCGATTCGTTTTAAGTGACATGTTTACGCACAAAACATCGTCACCTTAGAACCACAAGGTACTATGTCCACTTTTGATTAAACAAAACATTACTTTTAAGGAAAAAAAACAATTAAAGTTGCACCTCAAATCAGCATTAGTTAACTTGCAACGTTGCCAAACAAGCTACTGGAGGTCATTTTGTGACATAATATTTTCTGGATTAAAGCGTCTTAGTACAAGGTCTTTAATTGCAGCGTTAACCTCATTTTGCCAAAATTAGACATAATATATCGACATAAGGTGACGATATGAAATAATCTATAGCGTTTCGTTTGTAAACTAGCAAGTATATTGTGGTATTTTATGTGTCTGTAGAGTAATATATTCAAAAAATATATCGAACAATTTATAAAATTCATCAAGTCCATTATTTACATCAGGGTAAAATTCTAAGTTTATTCCAATTCGAATAGAGTTTTATATAAGCTGAGCTTATTGAAAGTTATGTTTTTGCAGAATTTCCTTTAATATTGATAATTGTAAAGGATCATAACACCTGTTGTATTGTAGGACGGTGTTAGCTTCCTGACATAAGGGTTTCTCTCAAGCGTAAGTCACAGTACCGTTTCACCCTATAATTAATTCCTTCTAAAAGTTCTCTTTTCCGTCTGAGATTTATACATTCCATGTTAGACTAAAAATAGATTTAAAGTTTTTAAGTTTATGTTCATTATATTATTTCCCAGTAGTACACAAACGTATTTTGAACGTCGATTTTTTGTTTATTTCGTTAATTAATCGTTATTGGTTGAAAAAGAAGACTTAATTTTAAATCATATTTCAACAGACTTTATATTGTTGATAAGATGTCAGTTTGGCTTGGATTCAACAGTTAGTTTCAACTATGGTATAGATTTCGTTTCACGAATTTTTTTCTAATTTAATGGAATAAAATTTGTAATTAAAAGCTAATTCAATGCCATTAACTATTATCTTCTGTCCTCTATTACATGTTGAAAACACGTTGAATTTCAATCTATATTCTAACGCGAATTCGATTTCGTTGTTAAGACGTTAATCTGACGTGGTTTTAACTATTATATTGCATTTTGTCCTAGAATACGCTTCATATGTGTCTTTCCAAGTTAATTGCATAAAAATTGGTACTTAAAAGAGAATAGAATAAAATTAACTACATCTCTCATGTTCTCATTTGTAAGCTGAAAACATAGAATTTTAAACTATATTTCAACAAACATTCAATTTTGTTATTAGGACGTTAATGTTTTCCGCTATGAGATAGATTTCGCTTTATATGCGTTTCTCTAAGGCGAAATATTACACTTATTGAGAAATACAAATTTAATAGTGCAGCGATGGCCAAAGTATTAAAGAAGGGAAAATACACTTAACAAAGAAAGAAGGAAAGTATTCTTATTCTTAAACGATGGTGAAGCGACACGTCTGGATTTGGGGCGACTGCGTTCAAGTCCACCTTTTACTACAGATACCGTAAAAGAACAGTGACTCTCAAGGATGACTTCTCTTTTCATGTCTTTGTCTCTTACTCTTCTTATCTCTTTCTTTCAGTTTATCCCATAAGTAATGTCGTATTTTTGCACCGTGAGGAAAAGAACGACAACTTACCTGGAACACTACCGTTAGTCAGGAAAATAGTGTCCATCGGACTCCAACACTCTGCCACCCATCAACCAGTTGTTAAATCCCCGCTGAAAGAAGTCACCGGCTTTGGGTCCAAAAAACTCGGTAACTACTCGTCGCATATCATCCTCATTTTGCAGTGTTTTCCCGGAAAGGTAGTTTTGCAGGCTGTGAAAAAGACAGTACTCTGTTGGTAAATGACCTCATGTAAACGTCGGGTAGGGGAACTTTTCCCAGCCACATTCCTCGATCTTAGTACAAGTCCTTTTTGCCGTGGGTGGGCGGCGTTATCACTTAGGATGAGCATACCCTTGCGATCAACTAGAGTAGGAGCTTTCTCCGACAATGCATTCCTACTCCGTATGCGTTCAAGCTGCAGACAGTAGATATCTGTATTAATGGTCTGGTTACGTGGCAAGAGCTCAAAATGGATTATCCCAAGGATATACCACCAAACACTCAACATCACTTTGCAGGTCCTGTTTTGGCACAGTTCCTGTGCCCCCCCTCCCTTCCTTTAGGTACCCATTGTCGTTTGCGTGTAATGTTAAAGGACACACTTTTCATCCCCTGTCATCATTCTGTCTAGAAATGACTCACATCTGTAACGGGTGAGCAGATGTCAACTCGCTGCTGCTTCTGTTGAGTCGTTAACGCATGGGGTATACATTTTTCGAGTTTCGACACGTACGTAAGGTCCCGCAGATGACGATGAACAGTCGAATGGGCGACATGGAGTTTGCTGGCCAGTTCTTCAACAGTTTGCATTGGATTTGCCTCCACCGCTGCTCGCAGGGCATCGTTGTCCAGATGCATGGGTTTCCCTTCTCGTGACTTATCGGTGATGCTTGTGTCCCCAGACCGAAACCTCTGGAACCACCTGTGTCACTTTCGCACATTCACAACTCCCTGACCATATACGGCATTGATATTTCGCCGCTGCGTTGGCTGGCTATTCCTGGTGAAATTCATACAGTATGACAAGCCGTATGTGGTTCTTCGACGCTGCCATGATCAAACATAAGCCACACTTCCAAAACGTCGAGAAGATCGTTCTCCTTCTACACACTACTGCACAATCAAGTGCCCTATATGACTCAGTTATGGAACTTGTCGTCTACTTCACTATTTGCTCGTAAGATGACGTCAATGCAGCGGTCATCGCACATACGACAATACTTATGGGATAACTCGATATTTATCTTTTTCTCTTACGCATTGTTACTCTCTCTTACACACACTTTCTCTCTTTGTGAGTGCGTGTGTTCATTGTATCTCTGCGGATTGTTATAAACACTAGTTCATTAATGTTGTATTTATTAGGACTTTATATTTTCAATACGTAGAGTCCACAGTGACATGATCCTGTAATTTATCAACATACGTTGTAGTATTAAATGTGCTTTATTCACGTTTGAAATGTAGAACATGCCAATTTTGCTTTTGAACATTGGCATCTTCTCATTTTGATAAAGTTTGGACTTGTAATCTTGGTTCTTTCTGTTAAATATTTAGTAGAAAAATCATCATTTATTCATTCTCTTCTTATCCTCGATTTACATTAGTGGTTTGGAATGGAAGGTATGACCTACGGTATATACTGGGTTTGTTACAATATATTTCGTACCACAGCGTACAATGAACCTCACCGAATTTGCAACCGAATCACGAACAAACAAAGCATCACCTTTTGATCTTATCCCAAATGTGTCTCATAGCTCTCCTTTTCCACTGGAAATCATTACTATTAATATTTAATCTGACCAACTTTGGTCGCCATTTTGAATGTCACTAAATGAGTTTGGAAATCACCCATCTACTTATTCGAATTACAATTACAAGATACAAAATCTAAAAATCACTTCTATTTTTCTGTTGAATATCTGGAAACCTGTACTTTATAATTTTTTTTGTTACATTTTCATTCCATATTTTTATGTTCTCTCTCTCCCTCTCTCCCTCTCTCTTTCTCTCCAATTTCTATGTCTCTATCTAACAGACATTGATCAGTTTTCAGTTTTCATTGTGTGCTTGAATTGCTCCCTGCATCATCTTATGTATACTGTTTCATCTCGCTTTTATTCTTTCATTACATCTGTACTAATTCATGTATATCTGGGGGAAAATGTGCTCATGTTTGTTGATTTTCGATACGTGGAAGAGACGGAGGGAAGGAGAGCGAGGAGTCTCTTTACCAGACACGATTATAGGATAAGAAGGTGTCAATTGGGTGCCCTAGCTGCACGGCGTTCAAAGTCGCAATTTTTTTGGTGTAGAAAGTTTGGTTTCGATCAGAACTGACTACATCTGGAAGCTTTCATATTAGTTTTAAGTCCAATTGTGTTTTGTGTACTTCTGACAATGATAAAGTTATCTAGAGTTCGCTGTTTACACTTATTGATAGACAACAGTTCCTTAGACAGGGGATGAAGCCAGCCTGAGCCAATAATACCTAAAGGCACAAATAAAATTCAAATTCAGAGAGCTTTCACAGGAGTTTACTCATTGACATAACCGATTATTGATTTTCCTAGCGTTGTGTCGTTTTTTACTTTCTTCCAATCCAATTGTAGATTCCTAAAACACCTCAGACCGCAAGCGGTTAGTGAGAGAGGGGAACAATTGAGAAGGAACATTTTCTCTCTTCTTCCTTTATAATGTGCTTTCCTACAACTTGTAACATTTTACTTGGAGGTTCAGCTCACCATTTGAGGCTTATTAGATGTCATGTTGCGTTCATTTGATCCACAGACAATGTTAGACAAATTCTATAAATTATATATTCCTGTCATCATCAAGATGTCTCTACTTTAGGTACACATTATGTTCTTTTACCATCACGTCAGTCAGATGGGAAGGAGTGGAAGTGTTGAGATTCATAGTGGTCCAAGTCCAGTCTGTGGGAAAATTGAAGTAACCAAACAAAATGTACATTTTCTTGTGATTAAATGCACTAAGTCAACAGTTTTAGGCCACTTGATACCGAAGCTGTAGCTAAAAGGTACCTTATAATCCCTCTCATTCTGTCCGACTGTCCGTTCGTGTCCAGAAATTACAAGGTGTATAGAGATGCTTGAGGTGTCGTTCGAAATGTCTTGACTAAAATAGCTCAGGACCCCTGGAATCTTCCTCATTGATGCAGTTGTTTAGTGCTGCCAGGCCATTTTTTAAAAATTCTTAAAATCAATTGTTAAAATTGCTTGCATTCAGTTAGACTTAGCTGGGCCAAGCTTGGCATAAACATTATTCGACATAATACTAAAAAATGTTGCGTAATGGCTTAAATAATATACAAGTCAACCACAATACAAAAAAACTGAGAGGGCCTATGATGCCAAGTAACCCTCTTACCCGTGTTGCCAGCCTATTTTCTATAAAATGATCTTTATTTTCAAATAGCTTCTATTATAGTAATCATAACAGCACCAAACTTGGCATAAACATTGTGTGACTCAATAGGAACGTACTGCGGATGTTCCCGCTTCACAGGAACCCCGTTATCAGTGTTACCAACTAGTGCCAAAAATATATCTCATAAACCATAAAGTGTAGAGAGATGCTTGAGGTGTCGTTCGAAAGGTCTTAGTTAGACTAGCTCAGTCAAAGCGCACGTGCATGGCCAAAGATAGGTATCCGAGGGGTCAGCTTGCCCCCGCGAATACTTACATAAAAATTTATCAATAGTACAAAATAATTGTTTCTATAAGGGGAAATAAAATAGCGAGCAGTTGTGTGTATATGATAACGTAAGCTTCGTAAGGAGAGGGAGGCCAGGAGGACTGGAACCCGAATCCTTACATCTAAATTCCCTAATAGTTGAAATTAAGTATTTCTCTATGGTGAAGGGTGAAGTACAATACACTGTAAAAATAGGAGGCACAACGTTCACCAAAAAACACTCGGAAACACTCTTGGAAACACTCGGAATGCTGGATAATAGATGATCTGCTCGGTAGTAAACGTATGAAATAAACATCTAGTAATTCTGTTCATGATTACATTGTACTGTATCCAGATATTAACTTTTGTGGTACACTCTGTTATTTTATGCACTAAACTGACCGGTTTTTGACATGGAACACATAGATAACTATTAAAATACGCTTTTGATATAATCTTATCTTATCGGGCAAGATCTGATGGATGAGTTGGAAACCTAAATTATGTAATAAAGGCATATGTCTAATTTCATTTATATTTTGTAATATAGCATACCAGTCCTCCTCCATGTGATTACTTTGTACTAAAGGTAGGACGGTTTGACTGTGAGTTCTTAAATAACGATAAAATGCCTTTACTGTTTCTTCGTCAATTTGTAATTTATTGTGTAGCATATAGGTTATGTCACATAAAATGTCAGTGAGATATGGTAGGATAGTTTTCCACTCCTGGATATTGAGAGGTATTATTCTATCGATGTATTGACAAACTGATTGGATTACCTGATCTGAAAATGAACTATGAAATTGGCTGAGTATTTGAACTGTGCGATGTACCCTTAATGCTGCTCCCTGTGTGACAAAGTTCCTTAAATTTAAGCCGCTATCCTGTAGTGCTAAATGGCATGTATTGCGGTTAATGCGGAAAATATGGGTATACCAGAGAAAATGTCCTATCCATTGACTAATTAATGCTTGTGACTTTTTGGGTTAGTGGTAAGATTTGCATGACATGAGTTGCTTGACTTAATATGTAAATATTAACGAATTGTGCTCTTGCCAAAAGGGTTTGGAAACATCCCATATATTTTTTTAGTTCACTAATGATTCGTTGTGCCAGTCGTTGTGAGTTAAGGTCAATCGTTTGTTGAATGGTGGGGGCCCATCGAATGCCTAAATAATCAAGAGATGATACTGCCTTGCCATATTTTTGGTACTTATCTTTGTGAACATTAGGCATTAGTAATATTTGCGTTTTGTGCGGGTTGATTTCAATGTTGGAGGCTAGTTTGAATGAGTCTAAAATTTCTAGGACCTTTTTCATTTCCTGTTCGTCCCTCACTATCCAGATTGCATCGTTCATGTAGACTATCGCCTTTAGCGTATTTTGACGATATGTCATACCTGTCAGGTAAGATTTGACCAATTCAATGACAGGTGTCAACGCTAGCATGAATAAGTGGCGTGACAGACAAGAGCCCTGGTTTAGTCCTCTCTCCATACGGAATTCGGATAGCATTCTGCGATTTACCTGTAATTTAATAGTTCGTATTTTGAAAATATGATTGAGTAAAGTAATGATAGCGTTGGGAAAATTCGTATACTGCAAAACTTGGGTTAAATATTGAGTGTTTACTGTT